>CAUYPK010076596.1:0-49838 GCA_963574355.1 Loris lydekkerianus
CCTTAATTTTACCCTAAAAACTGGGAAAACTTAGTGACTCGAGTATAAGCCGAGGTGGAAAATGCAGCAGCCACTGGTAAATTTCAAAAATAAAAATATATACCCCAAACAATTACAATAATTGAGGAATCAGTAGGTTAAATGCTTTTCAATAGTTATTGCTAAAGAAAAACTGTAAACTAGCAACAACAACTTTAAAACTTTAAATAAAGTGCAGAAAACCGCCCCCTCAAGCAGACGGCAGAAGACGACTGGAGACTACGCGCATTTGATTAGGTTTGCGCGCACCGAATCAAATAACCTGTATGGCCCGAGTATAAGCCAAGTTTGGGTTTTTCGGCACAAATTTTGTGCCGGAAAAAACTCGGCTTATACTCAAGTATATACGGTAATCCATTTGTTAATCAGCCAGATTTAGCTATTCTACAGTGGATGTATATTGTATACAAAGCAATTTTGGAACTCTTTCTGGAATGGCCATCACAAGCTGTTGTTGTATGAGGTTTATCCTAGAAAAAGTGCTTTGAAGGGTGGGCAAGACACTGGCATTGATGCACAGCTTCCCAAGGTGGGGTACTTTGAAGGTGACAATAGTGATATTCAGCAATGAAATATGTAACACTTTTTCTAGGATGAATTCATAAACTTCATTATCCAATCTTGTAGCTCACTACAACCTCCAACTCATGGGCTCCTCAGCCCCCCAAGTAGCAGGGACCACAGGCAGGCACCACCATGCCCTGCTAATTTTTCTAATTATTTTAGAGATAGAAACTCACTATTGATCAGGCTGGTCTCAAATTCCTGGTCTGAAGGCAATCCTACTGCCTTGGACTCCCAAGTGCTGGGATTATGGGTGAGCCACAACACCAAGCACTGCCTTTATTATTTTTTAAATTATTTTTGAGGGGACACTGACTCACACCTGCAGTTCCAGCACTTTGGGAGGCTGAGGCAGAGAAGATTGCTTGAGACTAGGAGTTTAAAACAAGCCTGGGCAACACAGAAACACCCTGTCTCTTAAAAAAAATAAAATAAAGCTTCTTGGGCAAGTCAGTCCTGAAGGATGAATGTCATGTGGCTAAACAGGGAAATGGGCATGGTTACAGATGGAGAGAGCAGCACAGAGGGACAGAGGGCTTGTCCATTATTGGAGAAAGTGGAAACACATCCACAGGTCTTTGTGATGGTAAATCTCTTGCCACAATTAACTTCTAGGGTCATGGATAAATTTGGTTTGGATCACGGGATGGTGTATAGGTAATATATATTTTGAAAAGTTTGCAATCAAACCTTCAGAAACAGATTTAACAAGTCAGAACAGGAGAGCAGAACAAGTGAAATAAATTTTAACACAGACAATAAAGCAAGCTGGGCTCCTCTGCAGGGTAACCTGCAGCCGTGAGTGAGCTGGCCCTTGCACAGATGGGGCACAAGGCACCACGGCTCAGAAAAGTGGGAGAAGCCCAAAGAACAGAAAGGTGAGGCTTAATGGAGCACACGTTGCAGGGGAAAGAACATAGGTTTTAGAACCAAGTGGATACTGGTTCAAATCCTGGCTCCCTCACCTGACCTAACTCTTAGTGTCCTCATCAAATATCTACCCTGGAGTTACTGTCAGGATTACACAGAAGACAGATGTTCAGCAGACAACGAGCACTCAGTACCTATTCAGCCAAGTCAAGCATCATGTTTCATATCATGTGCTTTAAGCAACAGGACTTAGGCAAGTTACTTAATTCTTACTGTCTCAATTTGTTCTTAAGACAGAATGTTGTGAGGACTACATGAGTTAACGTTTGTTAACACTGGATAAAGCCTGGCATAATGATGGTCTTGTCCAAAGAAAGGCCATTTTATTAGAATATTACACCAACTTTGGCCTCTTCAATGTAAAGTAGATGTGAAAAATCTGAAGCTCAAATAGGGAAATTAATAGATTAAAGGTAGGAGTTAAAAGGAAATTCCAAATGAATTTAGCCTGAGTATGAAATACAGGTGAATTTAACAGCACCTTGATACTTTGGTACCGAGGCCCTTAAAGTTTAATGCTAGTCTCTCAAAGAATCCAAAATAGGAAATCAGTCCAATTTTTAGAGACCATGTCTTGCTACATTGCTCAGGCTGGTCTCGAACTCCTGAGCTCAAGCGATCCCCTGCCTCAGCCTCCCAAGGTGCTGGGATTATAGTTATGAGCCACCATGCCCGGCCTAAGTAAGTCTCTTTAAGTTAGAGAACATTAATTTCTTGATAAGGAAAAATTCAAAGACTGAGAAATTTTCATTGCTTAACTATACATGAGAAACACCTCTCATGGTCCAGATACTACATTTCTATATCCTTTAATTCCATGATTATCTGGTCTCCAAAGTGCTGTGAATTGGACGTTTAAGTAAACGGCTTTTAAGAACATGACTCCTAGATACACATGGAAATGCTATAAAACCAAGACCAGAAGTAAGAATTCTGTTAGATTCAAAACCGAACTGTGAAACAAAGACTAGTCATTAGTTTACACTATTTGCCCAGTTTACAGTCTGGGTGCTTGCCGGTTCCAGAGCACCGCGCAGCCCGCGGTGTCCCGACTCCCTGCTGAAGGTGACAGGCTCCGGCTCACCTCTCGGGCTTGATGCCCAGCCTCTCCCCGCGGTCCATGTTCAGCGTGCCCGCGCCCTGGCCGTAACCGTAGCCTTTCGGCCCATACTTCTTTCCGTAGCAGGATTTGCAGTAGATCTCTTCATCGTGAATTGCCACTGTTGTGCTGTCTAAATTTTTCCTGCAAACCACTGGAGGGCGCGGGTGGGAGGAGGAAAAGTGAGACTTTAAACATGTTCAGAGACACCTTAGGACGGTGGTGGCACAGACACATGGTCTACACACGGTCAAGGACCCTCTCCCATTCCTAGTTTATCCTGTGGTTTCCCAAAAGCCATGTGCAGCTGCGTCTGGACTGGCCCACTACATTTGGGGGTTATTTGCTTTTTCTCAGTGGATATGGTAGTTAAGGCTTAAGAAATATATTTGAATGTTAACATCCAGAAGCCTCAGACTTTCAGTGATTTGCCTGTGTCTCAGGTGGCTAGAATTACAGGAATAGCCTTGCTTGCAACCCTCCTTCCTAATTTTCAACCTCTCGGCACCATGTAATGTTAAATCACAACCTAACACAGAACCAAGGGTAGCTCGGTGCCTTGGGGAATCTTCTAGTCCAGTGCATCCTCCCTGCAAAGCATCCCCTGGGATGAAGAACAGCTTTAAATCTTAATTCTCATTTTTATCACTTTTCTAGAACGGGGAAGAGTATTCTTCATTCAGCTCCCACCAGCTTCTCTGGCAGCAGTATGTCTGAACACCATCAAGTGGTTTAAAGTCTGCATTTGTTTCCCAAAAGAAGAATACATTCTTTCTTGATGGATTTCTTGCCACAAGATATTTCTACATACCCCACTTCATAAAACTGCCAAATGTATCAGGTCTTATCCAGACATTATTTCGCTTCCTAAAACTTCAATTAAGCTTGTGGAAAAAAAAAAAAAAAATTATTTTTGTTAGGGAACCCACTGGTAGCTCAGTGTGCAGCTGGAAAGCAAAGAGGAGGGAAGTTGGCAAGAGGACACCCCCCTCCCCCATTTAAGGAGGAGAGGGAGAAAGGGGGGAGGAAAGGAGGACAAATGGAAAGAGAAGGCAGGAAAGACGATGAATTGGCAGATTTTAAAAAGTTAAGCTGTGAAGGTTCTAGTGTCTTCTGTGACACCCATTCTGGAACCCACCTGTTGAGGCTCAAGTGCTAAAATACATTTGCCTAAAAATACAATTAACCTAAAAATACTCATTGCTAAAGGACAAATGCCCTCAATAGACAGAATATAAAAAATATTAATAATGATTTGTATTAACCAAACAAGTTTCTGGACGCAAACATTTTACTGTCAGGGCTCCTCTCGTCCTTGTCCTCCACAGCTGTTCTCCTCTGCGGACTACTCTGAATTCTTTCCTTAAAAAGCTTTAGTCAGCAGAGACAAATATTAGGAAGAGTTCATAAAAATGACATGATGTTTTGAAAACAGACTTTATAATGGTATAGATATCATGGTTCAACGTAGATAAAACTGAGCTATCTCTAAAGTATTGCATGTTCTCTGTTTGCATACTTTGTTTATAAACCTGCTAAAAAAACAGAAGACTTAAACCCCAGTAACTTCTAAAAGTAAAGGGTAAACCAAATCTTTTAAGAAACAGTGGCTACCATGGAGGCATAGACAGCAAACATACAAATGTAGTATTTCTATTTTTTATAATTGCAACGTTCCATTGTCTGTGGTTGTCTGTGAAACAATTACTTTTTTTTTTTTTTTTTTTTTTTTTTGAGACAGTCTCACTTTTTTGCCCCCATAGAATACCATAGTATAGCTCATAGCAACCCCGAACTCCTGGGCTTAAGCGATTCTCTTGTTTCAGCCTCCCAAGTAGCTGGGACTACAAGCACCTGCCACAATGCCCAGCTATTTTTTAGAGATGGGGTCTCCTTCTTGCTTAGGCTAGTCTTGAACTCATGAGATCAAGTGATACACCTGCCTCAGCCTCCCAGAATGCTGGGAATTTATTATTTTTAAGCCAAAGTTTCACTCTGTTGTCCTGGGTACAGTGTGGCGGTGTCATCACTTACAGCAACCTCAAACTCTTGGGCTCAAGAGATCCTCTAGCCTTCCAGGTAGCTGGTACTACAGGCCCCCCACCACAATTTTTCTAACAATTACCCTATTGAAGAGGTCCAGACACCTTGAGTGCTGATTCCTACAGGGAAAAGAATGATTCAAATTTCAGAGTTTTTTCTGAGGAGTTTTTTTAATGTAATCAAATCTTTAACGTATGGACTCTTACAGTTTTCACTGTACAATGGTACAGCTAAGGCAAATATCTGCCATGTACGGGTTCGTTTTCCTCCAATGTAATAAACCCTTTAAAAAAAGAAAACTCAGTCATTTGAATCCAAAGATGACTAATGAGCTCTCTTAAGCTATTCCTCCTGTCTCAAAACTGAGCACAAAGTTCTCGGAGGGCATTTGTGGGTGGTGGGGCCTCTGTTTCTCTCATCCTCAGGTATTTACCGTCTTTCGGAGCATAGAGGCGCCTGTTTTATATCTCACTTCTGTCTACACCAGACGCTGATGATTTTCCATCAGTAAACAATTCCTAATTTGCCTCTATACAATTTTCATATCCTATGCTCCTTTCCTTCAAATTTAGAGTATCAGTACCAGGAGTAATTCTGGACATTCATTACCAGCAAAAGACAGAATTTGAAGTTCTAAATACCTGAATTTTAGTCATCAGTGTGGTTAGAATTGAGCAGGAAGTTTTCAAAGAGAACGAGACCAGCCAGAAAGAGCTGGAGATGGAGGAGCCATGATTTCTGTCTGAAAATTGGTACCAAGACCAATGTGTGCCAGGAAGAGTGCTGGAGGCCAGACTCCCTGAATGCCCAGTGACCCGGGGGGAACAGATGTGCTACCCAGGAAAAGCAAATGGCGAAACCAAGGCCAAGGCTGTGGGGATCCACAGGGAGGCAGAGTGTCCTGGGCCACCCCTCCTGGCCTCGCTGCTGGGCGCCACTTAAAATGTCACAGCACAGACACATAAAATCTCACTCATGCTTCTAACGTGATCTTTGCTAGAAAAACCTCCGCTTTTCCTGGAACGTATGAACTGAAGCTGGGCACAGGGAGCTACTTACTGCACAGAAAGCAGCAGCGGTGGAAGCTGCGGCCGTCGCACTGGGCCTCCTCGGCGTGGTACACGGTGCTCCCGCAGGCCCCACACTTGTTTCCACCGCCCCAGACAGGCATTCTGAAGAAATAAAGGATTTGTTAGAGAACGGACCGTGCTGGTCTCACAGCTCCCCAGAGGGCTAGTTAAGCCCACGGACAGCTGCAGATTTTCTTTATGAACCGCTCCAACCACGTCTTTCAAAGGCCTGCGTTCCTCCAAAATAACCTCATCTCTTCTCCCAAATTACAGCTTTTCATTGCGAAACTCTGGCTTGTCCTGCACTAGGCTTTTTTCCCTGCAAGACAAAGGAGCCGCATTCAGCAGGACAGTACAGGTCACCAGGCACAAGACAGACTACGCCACTGCGGTCCACGGGAGTTAAGGGGAGAGTGTGGGAGAGGAAAGCACTCTTGCCCCCTCCCTAACACCCCCAGTCCTTAATGGATGTTTTTAAAAAACTCAGCTGAAGATCTTACACTTGGGTGGAGAGGTTTTTATGACATGCTTAATTAATTGTAACAATACTAAATTCTTAACATCTAACATACACAAGCTATGACATACTTTCTAGAAAAGAAGAAAGCGTGTTGCCCTGAAAGTACGGAAGTTTTATGTTTGTGTGCTAGAGTTACACACAATTACAGCATAAATAGTTGTGTCTGTAACTAGTACAACGGCATGCATGGGGCCTTGCTGTAACCACAACAAACACGCACCAGATGGCTCCGATTTAGCTTCCATGCTTCGGTGATCCCAGGGCCCACACGTCCACCCAACAGTGGGTTTCCCCTTTTCCACAGGTCTGTCAGTCCAGGCAGAATCTGCTACCAAGTTCCCTTCCCAGCAATGTGAATTGTCTGCTGAGCATGTAGGAATAACCGAACAACGTGGCCTGAAATGGTGGGTAAGCTGGAAGGCGAAATTCTAAGCTATCTCCCTGTCATGTAGGGCTGAATTTTCCCATCACCCTTCTTGACAAATCTGCCTGGACACAGTTTAAAATGCCTGGTTTTGAACAAGCAGTTTCCTCAAGTGCCTTAACCAAGGCAGAAAGTTGTTCTCCTGAGGAGGCACGTTATGTTCTTGCCCTGAGTGGTGCAGAATCAGTGCTCTCTCCCCACTGGCCTTGGGTGCGGTGGTACCTGCACAGGCCTCCCTGTCTCCTCAGATGAGCCGTTTGCCTCTCTCAGAAGTAGCTGGATAAGAAAGCTAAGACCTCAATACTAACCCAAACCTGGTTAGAAAAAGGGCAAGAGAGTGCTTCTAAGCAGAAAAGACGGCGGAAGAATTGGCAATCTCTAAAACAAAAAGAGGGGTGGTAAATTCCGATCTCACCCACTAAAATGATCAGAACCCCCAAACTTCCTGAACACTAGGCTGAGGCCTTTCCAAAAGAGAGATCTGTGGGTGTAATCCTGGTGGTAACAGTGGTGGGCATCTTTCCAGCTCACAGTATTTCTCTTAGCCCCTTCCTCAGACTTTCCCCAAGGAAGCAACCATTTCTTTCTTTGTCCACATGGTTTAGAGAACCAAGTTAAAATGTGGTCTCCTAGTGATGGTTCACCATGCTTACCACCAATTCAAGACAAAATCCATACACTCTTATATCACAAGTGCCAAGAATGACCAATGAACTCACCTTGTTGAGCAGAGTCAAAGACTAATCTGTACTTGGAAACTGTGATAAAACAAAAGTAACAGCCCTTTACACAGACAGTGAAAAGCCCTGGTTTAGATGGTATTGACTCTACTCATTGAGTCTATTTTGTGCTGCTTTAACAGAATACCTGCAACTGGGTAATTTATGAAGAACAGAAATTTATTTCTTATAGTTCTGCTGGCAGAGAAGTACAAGGTCAAGGCACAGAGGTTTGGTGTCTGGTGAAGACCAGTCTCCACCCAGAAGACGGTGCCTTGAGGCTGCGTCCTTTCCAGAGATGTTCCTCGTATGACATAGGACAACAAACCCACCTTTGCCTTTTTGACAGTGGCCTTAATCCATTCCTGCGGGCAGATCCTTCATGACCTATGCACCTCCCATTCAGCCCCACCTCCCACCACTGTTGCACTGGGAATTAAGTTTCCAATCTGCCCCTACCTCGGCAAAACCTGTCATCCTCATGCTCAAAATATATTCATTCCATCCCAGCAGCCCCCTAAATCCTAACTCAGTCCAGCATCAACTCAAAAGTCTAAAATCCATAGTCTCACCTAATCATATATGGGTGAGACTCAAAGTTCAGCCTGAGACAGATTTCCTTGCAACTGTAAGCCTGTGAAATTTAAGTAGTCATATCCTTCCAAAATGGCATGGTGGGACAGCTAGAGGATACATATTTCCATTTCAAATGGGAGAAACAGGAAAGACAAAACAAGTCCCAAGTCAGCCCAACACCCCACAGGCCAAACATTAGACGCGGAGGCCTGAAAGTAAAGTTCCTTGCCTCCTTATCCTCCAGTCTGGGCACACTTGGGTAGGGCTGAACCCTCAAGGATCCAGGGGGCCTCACTCAGGCCCTTGCTGGGTATTGCCAGGGTGGTCTCACAGGCTGGAGTCAGGTGGCTGCAACTCTCCCAGGGTGGAGCTGCACACTGGGGGCCCCACGATTACAGGGCTTTGAGGGCAGCTCTGCTGCCCAGCTCCTTTAAGCATTGTGAGGGCTCCCTATGGTGGCCCCACCTCTATGGCAAGTCTATGCCTGGGCCCAGAGGCTGAGCTATCGTTTGAAATCCAGGTGGAGGAAGCCACGTCTCCACAGCCTGTGCCATCTGTGCACCCTCAGAATTAGCACCACCTGATGCCAAGGCTCACTGCTTGTGTCCCCCAAAGAGGCAACTGGAGTCACACCTGGGCCTGCCCGAGCCCCAGCTGAGGTGGCCATGGAGTGCTGGGCTGGAATACACCAGCGAGCCCCACAACCGCATGAGCAGCCTGCGCCCCTTTCTCAAAACCCTTCTGCCCTCTGGGCCAGTGAAGGGGCAGCCTTGAAGATCTCTAAAATGTCCGTGGGGTCATGAGCCTTGATGAGCACGCCCCAGCTTCCTTCTCCCCATGCTGCCTTATCATCACGTCGCTTGATATCCTGGTTCTCTCTCCTAAACATGCTTCGTTCTTTATGTGGCCGGGCAGAAAATTTCAAAGCTTTACATCTGGTACCCTTTTAATTATAAATTCTGTCTTTAAATCCTTCTCTCTTCTCAAGTTTTACTGTAAGGAGTTAACAGAAGCTATGCAGCACCTTGGATGCTTTGCCACTTAGATGTTCCTTCTGCCAGATATCCTAGTTTACGGCTCTTCACTTCTGCCTTCCACAAAGTCCGAGGACAGGGATGCAGTTCAGCCAAGTTCTTTGCCATTTTGTAACAAGGACGGCCTTTCCACCAGTTTCCAACACTGTGGTTCCTCGTTTCCATCTGAGACCTCACCAGAATAGCCTTAACTGTCCATACCTGTAACAGCATTCTGTCGTGAGAACTTCATCTCTAAACATGAGACTGCCTGGTGCTTTCTTCTGATCCCTCACCAGAATCATCCCTAATGCTCTGTGCAAGCAATACGGGCTTTTTCTAGCATTCATTTCAAAGCTATTTCAGCCTCCACCTCCCATTCAATT
This sequence comes from Loris lydekkerianus, assembly GCA_963574355.1. NCBI lineage: Eukaryota > Metazoa > Chordata > Mammalia > Primates > Lorisidae > Loris > Loris lydekkerianus. The sequence continues at coordinate 9,384 of CAUYPK010076596.1, forward strand.
CTAGCCACGTCCACACTTTCAGGTATTGGTGACAGCAGCACCCCACTCTTGGTACCAACTTCTATGGTAGTGTTCCAAGTTGATACAAAAGAATACCTGAGACTAGGTAATTTACAAGAACAAAATTTCTCACAGTCCTGGAGGCTGGGAAGTCCAAATCAAGGCACTGGCAGGGTTGGTGTCTGGTGAGGGCCCCGTCCTCACTTGCAAGATGGCACCTTGAAAGCGTCATCCTCCAGAGGGTGGGAGAGAAGAGGGCAAACCCACTCCTAGAAAGCCTTTTTGTAGGGCGGAGCTCTCATGACCTAAACGCCTCCCATGAGGGCCAACATCCAACCCTGTTACATTGGGGATTAAACTTCCACATGTGTTTTGGAGGGGACAAAAACATTTAAACCACAGCAACCTCTAGAGTTGGGCATGTGACTCAATCACGGCCTATCAGATCACTGTATCCCCCTTCCTGCCATAGTTATTGGTTAAGAGATGACCCAGTTCAACTCTGTGGAAGTTAAACCCAGAGCTTTGGTTTAGCACTGTGTGAATACAGGGGTAAGGGTGCTAGCAGCTATCTGGCCACTATAGGGAAAGAACCTGAGAATAAAGCCTCCACAGAACAAAAAAGACAGTTTAGAATCTAGGGGAGAACCTGCAGCCTTAGGGCCACACATGGCAGTGTAGCTGCTTACGTGCAGCCTTATGGCTAAATCCAAATTTTACAGAACAAATCCTTTCATTTTTATTAACGCATTTTTGTTTACCTTTTGTATTTTCTTTTTACCTTTTGTATTTTTTAAATGAACATAGTTAAAATACCAAAGAATAAAATAAATGTCAATGAAATAATCCTCTCAGACTGACTGGCAGAATTAGAACCCCAGTAAGCCATAAGGGCTACGCTGACGGCTGCTCTGCTAGTGGTCTTTCTCACTTTCCCACCTGACTGGCACCACCACATGAGGCTGGTTAGAGAGAGTTTGTGGGGCTGAGTATGCCAGTCTGCTGTCAGCTTTTGACAGTGAGGTACTGTGTTCCTGTTTGAAGTGGAATTTATTGCACAGCTTGATAGTATTTTTCCAGTCTGCCTCCTTAACAGCCCATCATGTTAAAGACTAAGAATGCTTTAGAAAGAAAACAGATTTTTTTTTTTTTTTTGGGGGGGAGACAGTCTCATTATGTCACCCTCGGTAAAGTACCGTGATGTCACAGTTCACAGCAACCTCAAACTCTTGGGCTTAAGCACTTCTCCCGCCCTCAGCCTCCCAAGTAGCTGGGATTACAGGTGCCCACCACAGCATCTGGCTGTTTTTGGTTGCAGTTGTCATTGTTTAGCAGGCCCAGGCTGGGTTCAAACCCACCAGCCTCAGTGTATGGCTGATGCCATAACCACTGTGCTACAGGCGCTAAGCCAGAAAACAGATTTTTAAATGAGGATTGAGAATTACAATATTATCTTGTTTCTGCTAAAGATATAATTTGCTGGCTTGATGATACTGCATTATTAAAGAAATTCAATGCCGATTAGCTTGTGAGGACCACAAATATTTTAGAGGGAGAGGTGTGAAAGGTCATATTTTAGAAATTAAAAGATGAAAAGCAAAAGCAAAGATAATTCTTTCAAGCAGCAATGAGACCTGGAAATAATGCCACTGAAGCAGCTTATAAAGTAGCTTATATACTTGAAACAGGAGGGCAGCCATTCAGTGGTATAAAAATCGTGAAATACTGCACTGCTGACGTTGTAGGGTGCTCAGACCCTGATAACATGTCAAAGTACAAACAACTGCCTTTTTAAGAACAGCAGCATTACTTAGCCGTCAACTTAACAGAATAGCTTCATGTAATACTTCAAAAGGAAAATATATATTATTTACTCACTTTGGGTGAATCAACTGATACTACTGACTTGGTGCAAGTTTTATACTTTATTCGGGTCATAACATAAGATTTTCTTTGTTACAAAGAGCTACTCCCTTTGGGCACTCTTGTGAACAGAGCACGGGGAATAGAAATCTTTCAAAATAAATGTCAGGAAGTAGGACTGAATTGGATAAATTGAGTATGTGTACAAATGGTGCACCTTCCATGACAGGAAAACATGCAGGGTTTATTGCACAGCTTAAAAAAGTGTTAATTTCATTGTATCTTATATAAGCAAAATGTCTGCACTATTTTAAGTGACACTTTGTAACAAGTTATAAGAATTGCTAACTATCTTTGTGCAAGTGCAACAGGGCATCATAAGATTCTTAACATGCTAAGGCTGAAAGATGAGGCATTTAGTGTGGATTTGGTTATCAATTTAAAGTGTGTTGGCTAGGCTGGGCACCTGTGGCTCAAGCGACTCACGTACACCTGAGCTGGCGTGTTCGAATCCAGCCCAGGCCCGCCAAACCTGGTGCATTCAAATCCAGCCCGGGCCCGCCAAACAACAATGGTGGCTGCAACCAAAAAACAGGCTGGTGTGTGGTGGGCACCTGTACTCCCAGCTACTTGGGAGGCAGACGCAGGAGAATCACTTGAGTCCAGGAGTTGGAGGTTGCTGTGAACTGTGATGCCACAGCTCTCTACCCAGGGTGACAGCTTGAGGCTCTGTCTCAAAAATAAAAAATAAAAAATAAAAAGAAAGTGTTGGCTATTGTAGGGATAAGTGTTAGTCAAAATTTTATCTCTATGAGAACAGATAAATTTTATAAAAAACAATCAGCAATATGAATTATTTAAGATTTTTCTTGTAACTACTAAAAGGGGATTATACCATTTCTGTGTGATATTATGCCAAATCAAAATGACTTAAATATTTCTTTGCAAGGTAAACTAAGTCTACATATAATGCATAACAAAAACTCCCATCATTTTAACAAAAGTTATTTTTCAAGATCTTTCTTCAAAAGGGAATTTGAGATGAAAATTTTCCCCAGTTAGCCACGGACCCTGATGAGCAGGATGGCATATGTGACTCGTTTGAAGAATTATGCAGTTGTTACAGACCTATTAGTTGGAGAATAGAATGAAAGGCTCACAGACTCGAGTCATGACACCACACTCAAATTAGCATTTTAGCGTCATCTAGTTGATATCACCAAGGCACTTAAAGAACTACAGGTGAAACCGAGCTCTCAGTAGATGACATTTTAACGTCATTGTTTGATGCTAAGAAAGATCTGATTTTACGGAAAATGCAGTGAAATACCTATGCCTTCAGCAATGTGTCTGAAAAATGCTATCTTGCTTTTCGCCCACTGATGAGGTGAACATTCTACTCCCTTGAAGGGCCCTTCAGGTCACAAATGACGGATACTCGTCTAAAGGGTCAAGCAAAACTGCAGACTTCCACGGTGCAACCAAACAGTCAAATGCTTTCCAACAAAAAGACATTAAAAGGTTAATTAACTTTAAAATTAACAAATAGTTTTCATTTTTTGAAAGTAGATTTTTACAAAATAATGTGCACTTTTAAATATATCTAATTGAAATTTCTTGAATGTGGCCTTATTAGATTACAGCTAAATAAATGCAGCCTTCCAACATGAAGAGGTTCCCCACCCATGGTTTGGACCTTTCGAGCCCCTGATTCAAGTGTGCCTCACCCTGCCAACTTCACTTAGGTGAACCAATAAATTCCCCCCTTTAAGTCCTTGGGAATCAGCATCTGTTCCTTGAAACAAATAATTCATACACACAAAGAGACCTGACTGGTATTATTTGTTATCACTGAACTTTTGGTCAGAATTTACAAAAAGTCTACTTCTCTTCTGCAGACAGGAGCAAATTTCAAGGTTCCACAAAAGTTACTAGGCTTACTGAGAAGGCGTCAACATAGGATCTGTATCTGGCAACAATGGAAAAGATTACCAAGCATTCCTTCTGTAGTTGCACAATCTTTTATTACCTTACCTGGAGACAGGTGCTCCTGTTTAAATCTGAATGCAACTCGAGTCTCACTGTAAAGCCTGAGACACAAGGCCTTGGGTCCAGCAGCCTGAGACACAGGCCTTGGTTTAGCAGCCTGAGACACAGGCCTTGGGTCCAGCAGCCTGCGTGACTTGAGTCTGGAGAGCAAGAAGTGACATGGACTTTGCCTCTGCCCTCTGAAGATTCCCCCTGTGTTCTGGAAAGCTCATGGATGCAACAGACGTCTACTGGAAGTTCCCCAAAGGCCAAATAGGTAATGACACTACAATTATTTATACTGGATCCCAAGTATCAGCTGGCTCTTGAAATATTTTGTTGTTGAGACATTTCTATTGAGGTTATTTCCCATTATATTGATTAACCAGGAATAGAGGAGGAAGGACTCAACTAAACTCAATCAGAAATGAGAGATTACAACTGATACCACAGAATTACAAAACACTATCCACGAATACCATGAAAACCCCTACAGAAAACAGGAAATGGACGCATTCCTGGAAACACATTATCTCCCAAGACTCAATTAGGAAGAAATAAAACTGCTGAACAGACGAACACAAACAAGATTAAGCAGTGATAAAAAAAATTCCCAAACAAAAGTCCGAGATTAGATGTATTCGTCGTAGCAGAATTTTACCAAACCTACAAAGAGCTGGTACCCATACTGCAGAAATTATTCCATAATGTCAAGGAGGGAATCCCCCCTAACTCAACTGGTGAAGCCAGTACCACCTTGATACCAAAGCTAGAAGACACAACAAAAACCCAAAACTATAGGCCAATATCCTTTATTAATATAGATGTAAAAATCCTCCATAAAATACTTGCAAACCAAATTTGTGTACACTGCCTGTGTACAATACATCAAAAAAAAAGTCCACCATGACCAAGAGAGCTCTATCTCAGGGATGCGAGTATGGTTCAACATACACAAATCAATAAATGAGATTCACCAAAAAGAAGCAAAAACAGACTATATGATCATCTCAATAGATGCAGAAAAAGCGTGACAATATCTAGCACCCTTTCATGATACAAACCCTCAAACAAGGCTACTGTAACTAGGAGAGCCTGGTAGAAACAGAGACATAAACTAACGGAACAGAACAAGAGAAACCAGATATAAAACCACCTATGTACAACCAACTAATCTTCAACAAAGCAGACAACAACATATACTGGAGAAAAGTCCTATTCAATAAATATGCTTGGAAAACTGGATAGTGACATGCAAAAGAAAGAAGATCCCTAGCTCTCACAAAAATTCAAGATGGATAAAAGACAAATGTAAGTCATGAAACGATAAAAATTCTAGAAGAAAATGTAAGAAAAACTCTTCTAGATATCGGCCTATGCAAAGAATTTATGAGTAAAACCCCAAAGGCAATCACAGAAACAAAAATACATGGAACTTGATTAAATTAAACATCTTCTGCACAGCAAAGGAAACAAGACAAATACACATCATAAATAGGAGAAATATTCGCAAACTCCTGACAAAGACCTAGTGTCCAGAATCTATAAAGAACTCAAATCAGCAAGAAACAGCCCCATCAAGAAAGTGGGCATGAATGGCAGCTTTTTGAAAGAAGATAAATAGATAACAGACCTAAAAAAAAATGAAACAATGCTCAACATCACTCCTCAGGGAGATGCAAATTAAAATCACAATGAGATATCACCTATTACGAAAAAGTCCAAAAACAGTAGACGCTGGCATGAATGCAGAGAGAAAGGAACACTGTACGCTGTTGGTGGGACTGAAAAATCAGTACAACTGCTGTAGAAAACAGTGTGATTTTTTAAAGAACCAGAAGTAAACCTACCATTCAATCAGTGATCCTACTACTGGGACTCACAAATCTCAACAATGATGAGTCAAACCCCAGTGCCCATAAATACATAAATGGATTAACAAAATGTGGCCTATACACAGATATACAGTGGAGTACTACTCAGCCATAAAAAGAAAAGAATTAATGTCTTTTGCCACAATTTGGAGGGAACTGGAGACCATAATCCTAAGTGAAATAGCTCAAGAATGGAAAAACAAACACGTGAGTTCTCCAGTAATTTGGAACTAACTGATGGGCAGACAGGGTCACAGACAAAAGTAAAAGTCACTGAAAAATCAAGAAGGGGGAAGAGGGGTTAAAAACCTACCTTCAAGGCACAATAAACACTGTTCAGGTATTGGGCACACTTGTAACCCTGACATAAGCATTTCAAAAGCTGTCTATGTAGCAAAAACATTTATATCCCTTTAATATCTTGAAAGAAAGAAGGGAATTGTCAATACCAACTTGATATTTTTCATTTTCACACAAATTTACTCTGAAAAAATGACGAATAAGGAACCACATCTCCATCAAGAGTAAGGTTAGATGAGGCTGCCTTGGAATAACATTTAAAAATATATTTTGAAAAACCTAAGTACTTTGTTATTGTCTTCCATGCCAATGAAAAGCAGCCTGCCTGCATTTTTCTAGAAAGAGGGATCCATCCCCTTTGTGTAATTCAGGGTTACTTAAAATTCACTTATTCTAAGTCAACTCTAATTCCTATTATACATGCTATCCCAGCCCAATGTCAAGGTTGGCTTTTCAGAAAATAGCTATCAAAATTCCACAACATTCAACTTACTATGGTATAAACTTCTGCCCCGCTAAAGGTGAGGGCCACATTTCTACATTCCCTATACCAATTACCACACTAGTTGGCATATATTGAAATATTTAAAGTTCTATAGAATCTAAGGGCTTTGCTAAGGATTTCTGAATAGTCTACGATCCATGATATAATAGAAAGAGCGTCCTCAGAAAGCTTCAACTGAATTTTTTTTTTTTTTTTTTTTTAAGATTGATAGTGGGTAGCTGGATTTTCTTTATATTTTTCTCTAAAGTTTGAAATATTTCAAAATGTAAGGGGAGGCAGGTTGACTGAGCTAGACAGACCCAGGTTAACTGTGCCATTATATATAAGCCACACGACCTTGGGCTTAGTTTTTTCACCATGTAGGTGCGCAAAAGGAGTTCTCTCTACCCACAGAGAGACTGTAAAGATAAAACAAGGTAAACGAATGCTTGGCAGCTACCGGCCCATAACCGTCAGTCTGGAGACGGAGAGGGCAGCTCCATTCTGCTATCGGTACTCCAGTAGGAAAACCTACTGCCCAGTGCCTAATGCGCAGCTACAGAACAAACAGGGTAAAGAAAAAACTTAGCTGATTAGCTGCTCATAAACCTTCCTTTTCTGGAACATTAAAATGTACTGCAAGTATCACAATTGTTCTACTTATGGTGGTGTCTGTCTAGGAAATGAAGTTCAAATTTACACTTTAAGGCTGAACCCCTATGGATGTTTTCTGAATTTGGCAGGAAGAAGTGTGAGCTTCCATTTCTGTCACTCTTGGCATCACTGTGCATAAGAAAGCAAAGCTTCATTTTTCTTATCAGCCTTTGGCTGCACTACTCCCCAGCAGCTGCCATTAATCACAGCAGACTGGCTCTCACTGAGCAATCTGGGCCCTGCGCCTCTCCCAAACCCTATGCGTCAATTTACAGAATGGCAAGAGCAAATAAAATCCCACTTTACGCAACTCAAAACCATATCTCAAAAAATAGGGCAAAGTCTGTTTTTTAAAAACCGTCTTGTTCTTTGATTTTCTATGTCTGAAAGTTACAGCACTAGGATTTACCTGCTGCATTAGATTTAAAAAGCTTAATTTATATCTGAATACCCAAGTGCAATTTCTCCTTGCTGCTTCTCCTAGGTCTGAGACACTACCCAAAATTGACAGAGGAAAATTACTGCCATTTAAACCTGAATAATCTTGTGGTACAGATACCTCATTCTCTCAATAACCAACTGAGAGCCACAAAATCAGCACACGGACCATTCTCACACCACTGAAGCTGAGTTGATTGTCTTACTTTAGAATCGGAATGACTTGATCTGTGAATTTCAAGTCTACATGTTGGCACATACAGTTTCTGCTGTATGTGAAACTGTAGTTTCCATACAGTTACCTGCTGTGGAGTGAATCTCTATAAACCTGGATTCAAAATGTTTCCAGAAGCTTTGATATTTTATTACTCTACATAGGGCTTTGTAATTACACTAGAACCTGGCTATAATCCAATTTCCACAAAGGGAGAATTAAAAATAAATCTCTTGTTAAGCCACATCCTGGGGGAGTCACCTGTTAAAGAATGTAAATTAGAAAAAAAATAAATTAGTAGCACTGTCCCCAATTACAATGATTTTTAGAAATGACAGGGCTTGAGCACAGCAGTTGCTCAGAAACTAAGATTTTCTCAATGCCTAGTCTAAACATTTCTTTTTCTTCTGCTACCCAAATTACCTTAGTCTCCTTCCCTTACCGAAGTGAATGCCACTGAATCAAAAACCCAGACTCTTCACGTCTTGGTGATCAGCTACATACATACACCATTCACTCCTGCTGAAGCCAAATCCTTAACCTGGCCTTTGAGACCCCTCAGCATAAGGGTAAATTAAGAGCATAGGTTTTGGAGTGAACATAGTAGTGTCCTCAATAAAATGAGGATAATAGTACCATCCTTACAGAGTTAAGAAAATTTGCTTAACTCTATAATAATGCATAATTTTCATAATGCTTATATGGTAGCACTGACAGCATTTATCACCAGTATTTAGCAATGTTCAACCTTTGTTATCAGCGCTCGCCCTCCCCTACTCATCTCATATATCCATTCCTTCTTTACACCCCTAACTTCTCCCCATCAAGGCAACTGCCTTCCCTCCCTCCCTCCGCTACCTCCTGACTTTATTTCTATTATATTTCTAATATATCTCAATTATTCTAGGGTGGAGGCAGAGAATAACCACTGTGTCATGCTTTACTGTTTATGAAGCTCCCTATAAATGTATGAATTTGACATTTTATAAACTATATATACATATATACAATAGGTTAGGCATGAAGGATAAGAGGGTTGTAAGAAAGGGTACCCGCTTCTGGAGGAGTTCTACTTCAGTGGTAAAAATACAAGGACAAATAACAGCAATAAACCAACGACACAGAGACATGCAGAAAGGGCTTTCAGAAGTCTGCACAATTGACTTTTATAGGCACGGCAAAACAGTCTCATCCTACACACCCGCTGATGGATTTCTGCAACTATGTTGAGAAGAGACTGAAGTTCAGGCCAGGTTCCGTACTGGAGAGTATTGTGATTAATAACATCTGCCAGGGACATGTGCCACCTCTCAGACATTCCTGGCATAATAGAGTGTGAGGCTTAGAGTTGGACAGACATGTTTGAAAGTCAGTTATCAGCTCTGTGATCATGGCCAAATTCCTTAACCTCTAAGTCTCAACTTCCTCAGCTGTAAATAGGGAATGGATGAGAACTATCCCACAGGTGGGTGCAGAGATTTAATGAGATAACATTTGTAAAGTACCTGGCAAAGCCACAAATATCAGCTTTCTTTCCCTTCAGGAGCACTACTGGACCTGAATACAGCCACGAAGTCCAGTTGTTAAGTGACTCACTGATGTCACTGATCTCCAAAGCAGCAAATCCAGGTTACATTTTGACTCCAGAGCCACAGGCTATCCCCAAAACACCTATATCTGATTTTCTGGAAAGAACAACTAAGGGTTGAAGCCATTCCAATCACCTGAGAATTATCTATCCTTGAGTTATCAAATTACACACACCGGACACCATTCCTCTCCACCCAGTCCTCATCCACCCAACTAGTTGTTGGGTGTACCAGTCTCTGTGTACCAGTCTCAACCCCACACTGCTGCTGTCAGCCAAAATGCGGTCTACCACTTCTCTCTGCTAACTAAAGTCTAACTAACCTCATGACTGAGGGAAACCCCGCTCTTGTCTAGTAAACTTTCCTATTTTAGCCTCACCATTCTTACTAATTCTATATCCCGCTACCACTTGCATCTTCAACTTGGCACAGATCTGGATTATTACCTGGCAATTCTGTATTGTAATCCAAATGCAACTATACTATACACTTGGGAACCCCAATCCTGGGCAGCTGCCACAGCAACCCGCAGTTTGTATGAAGTACAAGACATTTAATTCTTCAAACAATTTAACATTTGTGTGGTTTTTATATGGAGTCAGACCTAGACTTCTATACGAATGTTTATTTGATTTGCTAGTAATTTTAAAAATGAGAATGCTTATTATCCTAAGGCAGTTTTGAGATTAAATAATATATTCAAAACACTTAGAATAGTGTCTGCCACGTGACAGGTAATTAAAAGTGCTTCCCTAAAGCTTAATATATACTTTACTGTTAGTTTGTTTATATTAACTCATTAAATCTTCATAGCACCTGAGGAAGGTATTACCACTCTTCTCATTTTATGAGTGGGGAGCTGAGGCAGACTCGTAACCATGAGACTTACAACCACAAAGATGACTCATAACCATGAAACCAAAACAAAATTATCATCTCAACTTAAAAATGAATACCAACAAAATTCAAAATAATTTGACATTTTGCTAAAACAAAGCCCCTGCTAGAATTACAAATATGATATTGATCTCCACAGCTATGGCACAGGCTTGTTTTAGGTTAGGTACGGCTATGTGCTGGCTGAGGATTTAAATCTCACTTTAGTTTTCTTTTACAAGTACTGTGAAACCGCTGTGAAATTTTCTTTCCTATAGTGAACTGGAAAGTCATTTGGCATTAACATTACATGGTGTCTGTTCTTTCAAACATTTCAAGAAAGGATCCAGAGCCTTCCCAAGGGGTTCATGACACAATAACAAATCTGCATGTAGGGAATCAAGACCCCACATAGCCTGGGGATTGCCACCCAACAGAATCCAAGATAAGCAAATACCAGCTCAGGTCCAATGCTTTTAGGAAACCTGTAGATATTATTAGCAAAGCAAAGAAAGCTAGTATCCAGGCAAGGCTTAGGAGATACTGCTCAGCTCTGCCTCAGCACTCTCCTGGAAGACACTTTCACAACCAGCCATTTCTCCAATATATTCAATAAAATGCACAACTTTGTCTAGTTACAAAGAACCTCTCCCAGGCTGCGCTGGGCTTTGTACAGGCATCAGCATGCCTTACCCATCACCCTGCATGGCCCATTCTATTACATCCATTGTCAAGATGATACTGAGGCCAGAGAATAAAGGTAACTTGCACAAGGGCATCAAACCAATGGGTGCTGGGGCTGACAGGTGAATGGGGGCCTGATTGGCTTGCTCCCGCCCGCCTTGCCATGCTAAGCCTCCTTTCCCCCAGGGAGCTCCCTCGCCCAGGCTCATTTGATTCTTCTCATTTTTGACAGAAAAGAGAAATTAGAAACAAATGTAGCTGTTTAGTGGCAGGGTGGCATCTGAACCAGGGCTTCTAAAACTCTTTATTGCTGTGCCTTCTACACCAACATTCTTTGTTATAAAATGCAATTTTCCCCAACTCCAACTGATTTTGGAATTTCATCAGGACAAGTCTCCAATCAGGACTGCTTTCAGCACAGTACTTACACTATACACTAGTACCGATCATTACTTGTTGAATATATTTGAAAGATTTCATTTAAAAAGACAGAAACTTTAGATCAAATCTGCTAATAAGTACCTATTGCTTGCGTCAAATTAAATGTTTCCACAGTTGCAATCTTATTTGCTCCTTTCTTCCTTCAATTAACAGATACTGGCTCTCGTCCAACCCTGTCCAAGGCACCCAAGCGAACGTCATGGGTTTCAAAGACTCAGGGGATGTAGATCCTACCTCAACGGTAACACGGCACCAAAAGAGCAAGAATACTGAGACAGAACCCCAAGAAATACTGATAAAGTCTTCAGCAGCAATCGTGGCGTGGGGGTCAGGGGAGAGACTAGTGAATTCATTCATTCATTCATTCATTCTCTCTCTCTCTCTCTCTCTCTCTCTCTCTCTCTCTCTCTCTCTCTGTTTGGTGTGCAGTTTTGAAACTGTATGGAATTCCCCCTTCCAAAATCTACCGCCACAACTCTTCAAAAATTTGAGTGAAAGTATATAGCCGACTTCGTGGCTGGCCTACCTAATTGTTGGCATTTTATAAGTAGAGCTTTAAAACAGGTTAATTAGGAATGTCGAGAATTTAAGGGATTATTTTCAATGTCCCGATTATAAAATTATTACCCCAAATAAGGTTTTCTGTATTGCAAAGCATTTACAGAGTGAAAATAGGCTTAGTTTGCAGATTGCACATAAAACACGTTAAGCCTTTCGGGTACCCATTTAAACAAGTTTCATTCAAGGTACCTCCTGGTTCAGAAGGGGAACGGAGATCCCCCAGCTTAGAAAGCCCCCCTCCCCCCTCGGTGGGCGCCTACGTGGATGGAGCTCTTGAATCCGGCTCTGGAGCCCAGAATATGATTTCTAGAACCGGTTGCAGAATTTCACAACCAAGCATTCTCGCATCTGTTTGTACCTAACGGTAGAAAGTTGCGGAAACAGCTAGGAGCGCTGGACTGACGTTTCACTGCGGCTCTTTCAACCCCGAGGGCTCGGCGCTGGGTGGGCAGAGGCCACCAAACAATGGATGGCAGGAGCACGTAAGGAGTCCAGGCTCGGCCGGCAGGAGAAGTCCCCGCCGCCCCCAGGAGCAGGTAAGGAGTCCAGGCTCGGCGGGCAGGAGAAGTCCCCGCCGCCCCCCGGGGGATGGAACCTGGCAAGGTCGCCCTCTGTGCGCAGCACACTCCGGGCAGAGGAGACCCGAGACCCGAGACCCGCACAACCTCCTCCCTCAGCCGTGAAAAAAAGGGCGGCTGGAGGAGGGGACCCAGGGCCACCAAAAGACGGATCAGCGGCAACACGAAACTCACCAGCCCGCGTCTAACCCAGAGAAACCGGTACCAAGAATGTTAAAGGTCACTCGGGATCCTTAACTTGCCCCGCGGGCCTCGGATCCAAGGGCTGCAGCCGGGCTGCCTCTGCGAGAAGGGCAGGTATGTTGGGGGGAAGACGGATGAAACTGGGGCGCAGGGGTCGCGAAGTTGGCTGAAGGCACAAATAGGGACCCGGATGGAGACTGCCGGCTTCAGGGCTGGAGGACCCCGGGAGGTGGTGGAAACCCCCTGCCCCAGGACCCGGGGCGCGGCTGAGACACCACGCCGCCCCTACTCACTCGGGTCAGAGGCGGAGCCAGCAAGGCCGAAACAGACCAGGCGCGGACAGTCCCAGAACCGCAGCCCGGCGGCGTCGGCGCCTTTTACAGACCCCCTGGTGGGCGTGGCCTGCGCCTGCGCCCCGCCCCGCCCCGCCCCCCGCGCCCGCGGGTTCCCGGCACTGCTAGTGGGCGGGGTGTCTGGCGGGAGAGCGGCTCGCGGCCGCCCCGGGAGGGACCCGCAGACAAAAGGCAGGACTCCGCCCCTTCCTTTTGCTTCCCGCCTTCCCGGCCTCTTCCCACGTCCCTGGACCTTCCTCGCCCGCCTTACTCCCCCCGCCCAAGGGGACCCCGCACTTTCCAGAAGCTCCGAGGACTTGGAAAAGGGGTGTTTCACCCCACGGGTGGACCCCGCAGCCCTGCCCGGGCCCTTCCCTCCGCGGGCGCCGGTCCCCCTTCTTCAGGAGGGACAGTCCAAGGTCCGGCAGGCGCCAGCGCAGAAAACCGGCGGAACGGGGCTTTCCGCCCCCAGCCCCCTCCCCCCGCCTTACCCTTCTGGGTAAACTCGACGTGATGAACTTTCCTCGTTTACAAACATTCTCTTGTCCGACGTCCAGCTTCTGGGAATCTGCAGCTTTCCGGTTCTTAAATAGCAAAATTCCTCATCTAGACTAAATAAATGACGCTGGGAAAATGCCACATTCCCGCGGTGTTTTGCTCTTGCCACCACCAGGGCACGGCGCGCGTGGCTGAGGGGAGAGAATCAGAAACCCGGGCGCCCGAGAGGGGGTTTCGATTGGTGGGTGTCAGCAAAGCCTGGGGATGCCGGTGACATCCGAAGGGACCTAATACCTAAGCAACAGGAGGATCGCCTGTTTCAGATGAGAAGGAAAATAAACAGTGCAATCTATATCTGGTTCATATTCTAGGCCTTCTGATGACCTCTCCTGCCAGTAGCGAAGACACCTGAGAGTTGTTACTTGGGGAGTGGGGAGCTCGGAAACAGGCGGTGAGCAAACCCCCTCACGCCACGAATGCAGTCGCCTCCTCTGGTCCAGAGCTTCTTACCCTTCACACCACGGAGTTCTCAGAGGGGTGGCCGTGCTGGGTAGGAAGCCTTTACTCCCTACATGCCCTTAGTACCCTTCACCCCACGTTGTGACAATCAAAAATGTCTGGACATTGCCAAATGCCCTCTTGGGAGGCAGGGCAGGAAACACATATCTGCATGACAAAGTGCAGAGCTGGCTTATGCTATTATTATTGTTTTATTTTATATGCTGGGATCACTCCAGGATAAACTCATTATAATAGCAGCCTTATTCTCTCCACCAAGCACTGTACAAAAGCGCACAGTGGTGATTGACACCTCCTGATACCGTGGCAGGAGTCTGGAAGTATTCCTGCCTGCTGTGAGCTTTTCTAAACATGGGCAATCGTTATTTCCATGATATCAGCTAGTAAGTGATTCAACTTCTGAGCCAACATGAAAATTCTGCTTTTCAGATTCTACGTTCTTTTTAGCCCAGCTGCTTATTTTTTCTTGTGCAGGTTTGTGGAGTGCTTCTACTAAGTGAAACTCAATCAGTGAATTCACTGCAGCACCGGCTTTCAGCAAACCATTGTCCTTTCTCTCCTACCCTTGAGTTCTTCTCAATGCCTCTCTGTGCAGGGGCCCTCCCAGACCTGACCTGTTTGCTTTCTGTCAGGCTCCTGTTGCCCCAAATTCCACAGCCATATCTCATCATTTGAATTTGGGCTTGCTTCTGACCTAAAAGTATTTCTGCTGTTGTCCCTGTCTGTATATCTCACAGTAAGTCTGGGAGTGATGCATAGTATGTACAATATTTGAATTTAAATACATCTGTTTGTATTTAATTATCAACATTTTAAAAATATTTTTGTTTCCCTATTAAACATTTCTTTTAACTGTTGACTCAGTTATGAAATATGAGAAATTCTTTGAAAGAGAGTGTGGGCTTTAGAATCAGACATGGTAACAACATAGAGCTTTACTACCTACTAGCTCTGTGAATTTGAGCTACGTATTGGACCTTTTTACACTTGTTTGTTTATCTGTAAAATGATGCTACACTCTTAGAGTGGTTATGAGGATTAAATCAGACATGTAAATAAAATGCCAGGCATAGCACCTGGCACATGGTAAATACTGAACCAGTGATGGTTATTATATTAAGTAAGGATATCCTTTTCTGCCTCTTGAAAAGAAACAAATTGTGCTTTGTTCAGCACTCATCTAGTATCCTCTTCTCCGGGGCTTCGTAGCAAGAAAGTATGAAGTGTTTTCCAGAACAACTAAGAGCCTTCAGTAGAAAGCATCAGTATGCCTGGGGAAGGGTTAGTGGGAGAAATTCATCCTATGGAGAAGCATACGCTTTCTTAATTCCGTTTGGTCCTAGTCTGACCCTTTCATTCTTGTAATAGGCACAATTGAAGTTTAAATGTGTCAGGGAGGATGTTTCTTTTCCTACTTACAATTCCCATTATACTTGTAGCAACTTCTTCATTCTCTGGAACCCATCAACCAATTTTGAATTAATCTGTCATGGTCAAACTTGTCCTAAGGCAAGTTGAACCAAGGTTGCCTTTATTCATGACCTTGTGCTTCAAGTTTAGATTTTTCAAATATTTTTATTTTTATTTCATACCACTTTTTCTTAACAAAACTCTGAATCAGATGAGTTTGACTTGTAAACATAAGGTCTCTTTATTTTATTTTAGGGCGAGAATTGCTCCCCAGAAGCCAGCTGGATTTAGTGGAGAAGAATTTTTTAGTATAATATTTTTTTTTTTTGAGACAGAGTCTCACTCTGCCACCCTGGGTAGAGTGCCATGGCATAATAGCTCACAGCAAACTCAAACTCTTGGGCTTGAGAAATCCTTCTGCTTCAGCCTCCTAAGTTGCTGGGACTACAGGCGCCCACCACAATGCTGGGCTATTTTTAGAGACAGGGTCTTGCTCTTGCTCAGGATGGTCCTGAATTCTTGAGCTCAAGCA
Organism: Loris lydekkerianus; assembly: GCA_963574355.1. Taxonomy (NCBI): domain Eukaryota; kingdom Metazoa; phylum Chordata; class Mammalia; order Primates; family Lorisidae; genus Loris; species Loris lydekkerianus. The sequence continues at coordinate 25,442 of CAUYPK010076596.1, forward strand.
ATCCACCTGTCTCAGCCTCCCAAAGTGCCAGGATTACAGGCACAAGCCACCACACCTGATCTACTATAAAAATTTTAGTCTGAAATAAAAGAAAAAATAAATTCTCACTTTGCTAATCTATACACTTAGTAATACAAAAAGAAGCAGCTGGTCTACCTTTGTTCTTAGCTAAGATTCAGGCTGCAGTGGTAGGAATTAAAAATGACTCATGTTCAAGACTCTGTGATGCATCATCTGACAAAGATGATTTAGGCTTAAATTTTGAAAGGTAGATTAGATTGTTCTTCATGTTTGTCAGAGTTGCTTTTTTAAACTTGCCATAGAATCCTACTTCCTCATACTTGGTGTACTTCCTAACTCTTTTCTCCTGTAGGAACTATTTTCCTTCAGTGTTATTATCTTTTCTGATAGTGTTTTGTGCTCTTTTCAACCAGAGCTTTCTATTTTTTTTTGAGCTCTGCTTGTGCTTTTTATTACAACAGAGTTTGTTCTAGCACTGTTAGTACATACATAAAAAACCCTGTTAATTTTAACTTCCTCGATGACCCATTCTATCCACCTTATTTTAATCCCTTGGGTGCCCTTTCTCTCTTGTTTTCGGCTGGTGACATTCCAATGCCCTAACTCCATTTTGTACATAGAGCCAGACTTACTCCATTTTGCCAAGGACTTTGCTAAGAGCTTTCAACAATAGGAAGCTCAGCTGAAAGCTGCAGAATTTAGCAAAAACTACAAAAACCACAGCTCCCCCTTATAAGTACTCCCTTTCACCCCATAGATCTAATTTTGCAGGTGTTGGCTCTTATGAAATTCAGCTAGCATTAAGGACTCCCCCTCCCCTACCAAAAGCACCTAAAAGGTTTCCACCCCCTGCTTATAGGGGTTGAGGCCTAAGCCCACTCTTGGCTGGGCTAATCAATACAGGACCCTTTCTTAACGCCAGTGTGCTGGCGTTTCTCTGCTCCACTGGCTTTGGGTATATGAACATTGCCTTCTTTGTTCACATCCACAGCCACCAGCCAACATTTCCTCACCCTCCTTCAAATCTGCCTGGAAGCATCCATGTTTTCTCCTATGTTTATCCTTCCTGTCCCTGATCTTGGAGGAGAGGGTGAGTCTCCCACTCCTTACCAAAAATATCCGCTCTGCCTGGGTTTTTTGATCCATTTCATTGGCATTCTTTAAAGTTGTCCATCACTTAACAAGGGGATATGTTTTGAGAAAGGTGTTTTAGGCGATTCTGTTGCTGAGTGTAAACATCCTAGTGTACCTGCACAGACCTAGGCGGTAAACCTACCACACATCTGTGCCATATGGTACCTTCTGTTGCTCCTGGACTACAAACCTGTACAGTCTGTGACTATACTCAGTGGTGTGGGCAACTGAGGCACAATGTAACTATTTGTGTATCTAAATATAGAGATGGTGCTGGCTGGGTTTGGTGGCTTGCACCTGTAATCCTAGCACTCTGGAAGGCTGAGGCCCATGGATTGCTTGAGCTCAGGAATTCGAGACCAGTCTGAATAAGAGTGAGACCCTGTTTATACTAAAAATAGCCAGGCATGGTGGCAGGTGCCTATAGTCCCAGCTACTTGGGAGGCTGAGGCAAGAGGATTACTTGAGCCCAGGAGTTTGAGGTTGCCGTGAGCTATAATGCCACAACACTCTACTCTGACTCAAAAAAAAAAAATCAAGATAACTTTTAAAAATAGTAAATAAACATGGAGAGCAGGTGCAGTGAAAACACAGCATTGCTGGGCGGCACCTGTGGCTCAAAGGAGTAAGGCACCGGTCCCATACACTGGAGGTGGTGGGTTCAAACCCAGCCCAGGCTGGAAAAAAAAAAGAAAAAGAAAATACAGCATTGTATTCATGGCCCACTGTTGTATAGGCAGTCTGTTGTTGAGTACTCCCTTGCTTTTCAAGTTCTAGGTCTTTACTGCTTCCTTCCCTTTCAGGTGATAAAAATGCTATTTCCCCATATTTTAGAAAACTGACAATGTCCTTGACTCTTGTACTAGGTACTTGTGGTTCGTTTCTCCAGCATCCATCTCTCTCTATGTGGTTTCAGGGCAGTGATTCCACAGCCCTGGCTTGGGGCAGGGGTGGTGAGAGAATGTGACCTCAGAACATTAAGTCAGAGTGAATCTCAGGACTCTGCTGGGCTGCTGAGACAGCGCCATGCTCACCTGTTCTGGAAGGTGCTGCATCCACAGAAGAGCCTTAGAGTTACTGTTGACAATTTTGCTAGTAGAACCTGCGGAAGATGATTTGATAGAGGGAGCAGGACAAAGAAATGGAAACAGAGCTCTAAACAAACTACTTATCAAGTTTGCCTACCTGTGTGATCTCCTCCCTGTGGGAGCAAATGAGTTCCCACTGTTGTTTAATCCACTTTGAGATGGATTTTCTGTTACCTGCAATTAGGACTCTCAATGGTTTCGATATTCCTTCTTTAACCGGTGGAATTCCCGTGGAATTTAATTCATTCCCCTCCCCTTGGATGTGGGCTATTTAGTGACTTGCTTCTAGAAAATAGAGTAAGGTAGGCGGCGCCTGTGGCTCAAAAGGAGTAGGGGGTCAGCCCCATATACCAGAGGTGGTGGGTTCAAACCTGGCCCCGGACAAAAACTGCAAAAAAAAAAAAAAATAAATAAATTTAAAAAAATAAATAAATAAATATAAGAAAATAGAGTAAGGTGTGTGATTCTGATTCTGAAACTAAGTCAAAAAAGGCTTTCTCATTCTTCCTCCCACTTTCTGCTCTCTTAACTCCTGTGTGTCTGTCTCTCTCTCACTTGCTGGAGGGGAAGCCAGGTGCCACGTCAGGAGGACATTCAAGATGCCTGTGGAGGGCTCACGTGGGAGGAACAGAGGCCTTTAGCCAACAGTTCCAGAGGAACTGAACTGTTCTGCCAACAAAAATATGAATGAGCTTGGAAGGAGATATTACAGCCCTGTCAGGCCTTGAAATGATCCCAGCCTTTGACTGCAACCTTGTCAGAGTTTGTGAAACACTCACTGTGGCCATCAGGGAGTTCCTAATTGCCAAACCAATTACTATTTTTCGGTCCTTACCCTACTTGACCTGTTGGTCATTTAACAACATTGAATGAATATGTGATTGTATAAACATGCGCAGAATGGAATGTTTTAGTAGGATTACGCTTCTGAAGTTTCGCACAAATATGAAACATGTATTTCTCTGGGAAATGATGTAAGGAAGGTTAACTAGATTTTGGAAACAATACACAATGGTATAATTGATAGGCACTTAATTATTTATGGCATATGCCTGCCAGGATTTTTGTGTAATACTCACATACAGGATTAAAAGTCATTTGTAAAATGAAACTTTTCTTGTAGAAGAAAAAAAAAAAACTATCATGTTTCTATAGCTCTCACCTCATAAAAAAAGTGTTGAGCTATAGGAAAAAGGTTAATGCTTTTAAAAAACAGCTTGTGTAAATTCTATATTTATATCTTTATAAGGAGTGTGGGCTTAGATTTTACTTTAAACATTATTGATTTACACTGTTCCAAAGAACATTATGGCAGCACCTAATTTCCATTCCTAATTCTTAAATAATGTCATGTGTTAAAAGAAGTAAGCTTTTGGGTGGTGCCTGTGGCTCAATGGAGTAGGGTGGCAGCCCCATATGCTGGAGGTGGTGGATTCAAACCCAGCCCCGGTCAAAAAAAAAAAAAAAAGATGTAAGCTTTTGATTATTTGTCCCTAAGTTCACTTCAATTAATATATCTACACAGTGTGTATATATCACCTAAACCCAGGAGCTGGAGGTTGCTGTGAGCTGTGTGATGCCATGGCACTCTACTGAGGGCTATAAAGTGAGACTCTGTCTCTACAAAAAAAAAAAAAAAATTTATTGAATGTTTCTCACCTGTCAAACATGGTAGAAATATTTTTCTGTTCCATCCAACAACCTTGTAAGGTTGTTATCTATCTTTCCATTTTCCATATAATTAAAGTGGGACTCATAAAAACTGAATAACTTGTTCAAGGCCACATAGCCTGTAAGTGGCAGAAGTGGGATTCAAATCCAGTCTGGACCCAAACTTCGTGTCCTGTCCATTAATAAATGGGGCCTTTTAACAATGAAACAATGATTCTATCCTGTCATACTAGGGGAGTGGGGAAAAAAGTACCTTTGCTTGAACACACTAAGGCCTGCTAGCTGCTTGGGAGCAAGTCTTTGGGCAAACCAGACTTACCCATTTCCAGTCCTCCACAGCACAGCTGACTGAAGTGAAGGCTCAGGCAAGTAGTGCTACCCATGCACAATCCTAGCTGGCCTTCAACTAGGGATCAGACTGGGGACAGGGCCTCTGCTAAAGAGAGGTGGGATGGCGGACTGATGAGTGGATGTGAAGAGGAAGCAAACACATTAAAAGGCATTGCACTTGGACCATCCTCTCGGGACTAAAGCCTGCCAGATGATGGATGAGCATATTACATCACGCTAACACAAAAATACCAAAGTCCAACTTGGAGCACAGCCATTCTAGCCTGCATCCTCTTTGGGGCATAAGGGTGGTATAGATTCCTCATACAGAGTGGGAATGGGTAGACGTGTATGTGGTCTTGCCTCTGTCACTAGCTATCTGTGAAATCTTTGGTGAGTCATTAAACTTCTTTGAGCTTAGGTTTCCAAGTCTAGTTAATCATTCAGATCCCACGTAGCTCTAAAAGTCTACAAATCTATTAGTAGCAATTACATGGTATTGTAGGTATGGATTTTTTGACAAGGAAAGGTGTTCACACGTATCTATCAGGGTTCTTAGTTGCAGATAACAGAATTTCCAAGAGGGCAGAATTCTAATGATGCTATAGAGTCAGCATCCCTGCCTGACCCCAGCACCCCAGTTTTAAAGGAGTCCCCATTGCTGCCTGTGCCTAGGTGTCAACATCTGTTTTGCTTGATCCTGCGAGTAGACCTCCTACTTCAGCTACTAGAAGATCTGTTGTCACTGGCCATGGCTAGCCCCTGTGTTGTCCATTTATCTTCCAAATCTGGCTCAAGGCACCTGCCATCAGGGCTTGGTGGAAACTAGGTTATATGTGAAACCCAAGCTTCAAGGGAATCTTAGACATATTTAGCTTTCTATCCTCTGGAGTACAGGAAACTATGTTCAAAAAGCAAGTAGTTGTTAAGTAGGCAGCATGCAATGTCTGCCACATCATGTTCTACTGCTGTGCAGAAAGTCAGGGAGAAATAGTCTGTACACTATGGAGTCAGTTATTCTACTATATAAAAAAATATGTTCTACAAAAATGTCTGAAAGGGTAGACACTGAAATTTTAGTAGTGTTTTCCTTTGATCAGAAGGATTACTATGTTTTCTTTCTGCTTCTCTGTGTTGACCAATTTTTCTATCTTGAATGTGTATTACTTGTATAATTTCCTGAAAGAATAATGATTATTTATGTGCCTATGACTCTATCTGACGTAGAGGGAGACTCTATCTGACTCTATCTGTTTGTGTCTTGCAGATGTCTGTCTTCAAGATACAGGCCAAAGAATTGGACCTTGAAAATAACTTTAAGGGGCATGTAAATCATTATTCCAATTCTGATCACATCATAAAACTTCTAGATATTAGAATCAATCTTTTAAATGGAGACTTCGAAAATACAGCAATGTCACAGAATTATCTGGAGGAGTCTTTTTTTCTTCCTTGGAGTATTTTTTTTTCTTTCTTGTGTCTCTCATTGCTTATAAAGCAATGATAAATTTTTAGGAAGTTCACAGTGGTATTAGACAGTCTTGTTAATAAGCAAAGATAAATTTTAATTACAGATTATTTCCATGAAGATCACACAACATTATCCACAGGAATGGTGAAGGAAAATAAAAGATAAGGCTGGAAGGGAGGTAAGGACTAGACCTTATGGGTCTTTGAACTATGTTAAGGAATTTGGACTCAATCTAAATCTTGTTTCCTCTAATTCCTTCAAAGGGTACTGAATTTTTTTCAACTAGAAAATGCTAAAATATATTTAACCTATTGTTTAAACTTAAAACCTCCTTTTGAACTTGGGACAGTAGCAAATGAGATTTCTAAATTGACATATGGGGTATCCATAAAGTTTGTGTACAATTTAAAATAGTTGATATTTTAAATTGCACACAAAATTTATGAACACCTTGTATAATTATGATTCATAAAACTCACCTTAAAATAATTTATTTAGTGCCACAGAGGTGTTTGATACCTGTAGTGTCTTTATTGTACAAATTCTCAATTTGACTAAATCTAGTTTTTTTAGTACTTGTTATATACAAGGTACATTGCTAGGCTTTGAGGGGTATGGCATTTAAACATGGGTTCTGTTCTGAAAGAGCTTACAGTTTAGTTTGGAGAACCAAGACATTCTCAAACCCCTGTGATACAGAGGATAAAGTGAGACTTATTATAACCCAGGAATAAAGATGCTCAGATGAGGACACGACCTTGGTACAAGATGCAAGAACACTTTGGTTTGGAAGGTATAGCAAGGTACCAGAGTGGGGAAGTGACACAATAAAAGAAGGTGACTGATAGAGGGGACAGTCTCAAGTCAGTCACTAATGTGGTTGCCTGGAGCTTGCCTGGGGAAACTGGGAAGGGAGATTGATACAAACTTAGCATTACTCTACACAAGGAGCAAAGAAGCGGAGGTACTTATTGACCAACCTCCATCAGGGGCTTTTCTGTAGGGAGCTATTTCAAGCATTTGTATTCTGCCAAATAAGAGAGCAGAGTGGGCTGTCCCAGGTTTGGAGGAGATCTTCAGTCAAACAAATACATATTGCTTCTAGAATGTGGACTCTACCTGAGAGCATTTATGGTAAAGTTGGAGGCATAGGGGTGGGATGTGGAAATCTTGACGCTTCGGGGAGGATGTGGTGATTCACTAAAACCTTAAAGAGGCAGGACACAAACAGGTGCAGACAGGGACAAGCCATTTCAAACACAGGGAATAGTTGGAATGAAGACCCAAAGAAGGCAAAGTTCAGGACACTGTAGATAACTGAAACAATCATTTACTTTTCTCCCCATATTTAATTTTTATTTTTATTAATGCCTAGCATTTCACTATGTTAACTCAGTGACTTTCAACGGGTGTCCTGCAGCACACTGGTGTCCATGAGAGGATCCTAGGTGTGCCTCGAAAACTTTTCAAGGTCATTAATTATTTTCTAAAGAAGTTCAAAGAACAATGAACTATGAAGGATATGTACCAAATATATATTTTTACTTTTTTTCTTTGATTAACATAATGTAAGTGTGCCATGGGAGTTTAACTATAGGTTCAAGTGTGCTGTGAAATATAAAAGCTCAAAAAAACACTCTTTGCTCAACCATTCCTCAGTATCTAAACAATCTAGGTTGTTTTCAAATTTCCTATTAAAATGTTCATTTAATCAACAAATATATATTCCACAGAGATGGAGATGAGCAAGACAGATTTAATACCTTTTTAGGGAGCTGACATTTGAGTAAGGGGCACTGTTGAAACACAGCATGGAGATCAGTCAGGCTGCCGTAGTTCACAACTGGGACACCGTGGTTCTCCTTTGGGAAAATCAGGTGGCTGGCTGTGAACTCCTTACAGGCAGAACACTGGTTTCCTTACATTTAAATCCCAGATCAATATCACATTGTCTGGCACATAGTAGATGCTGGGTAAAATTTGTTAATTAGAGGAGAGAATCCCTAAGTAAAATGTGAAAGGGGTAATAGGAGAACTTTAGTTTAGATTCTTATAAAACAATCATTGTGCTTTGCAGCACATTTTTCCCTGTATAACTTTCTGCAATTCTTAAGACACAAAATCTATATTTCACATATATACTTCTGGGATCTTTAGCTCAGGAGGAAACATTTCCTTGGAATATGCCCAGCCAAGGCCACATCTCCCTTGCTAACACCATAAAACATAAAGAAAGCTCTTGGTTGAATCCTAGAAGCCAACTTTATTTACTGCATGGCTGTCTTCACCACCTGTGACTGCATAGAAACACCTGCCCAGGCATCTGGGGCTTTCTCTTGAATTATATCTCAGAAAGCAGTTGTGTATATAATGTTTTATCTTGTGATGTTTTTGCTCTCACCAGAACAGTTCATAAATCACTTTTTGTAGTTTTCATATAGGCTACAGGATGAGCTTATTTTCATATAGATCCAATTCCCTGTTTTCAGGACCATTTTCTCAAAATAACTTTTTATTACTACAAGAACTGCATGATCATCAAACTATTAATAGAAAGCCACATTGAGGTGTGCCCTGTGGCTAGTGGGCTGGGTTCATTCTTCATCAGCTGAGTGTCTCATGCCCCAGTGTGCCACCTTACTCCAGCAGAGTCACAAATCACAACAGCAATGGTGCTTCTTTTGATAAAAAACTAACATTGAAAATAGCACATTTATAAATTCCAAGGAACTGCTCTAGTATTTGCCAAACCGGCTTCAAAGAAACTTTAGAGTTTCTCAAGTACCTAAGAGGTGTTTGGCAAAATAAAATGGTTCTGTTGTAAAATAAGTTTGGGAAACACTTCAATTTCTATCTTCTTCTTGGAAGGTCAACAAAACAAACTAACATAACAGCTCCCTAACCTTATTTGACTACACAAACTTTTTACAAAACACCTATTAAAAAAGTCATCAAATACTAAGTTTATGAAGAATATCATTTGGAAAAATTGATCTACATGATTTCTGTGAAGTTGATCTCCTGGATTTATCAGATAGGAGGACAGAAACAGCATCTTAATTCTTGTTCTCTGTGTCTGCCTGTGTTTTCAGACAACAATACTTATAACTGTATATATGACTAACAGGTTTTCTTATAACTGTATCTATGACTAAAAGGTTTTCTCTTAACTATCAGTGTGGTTCACACTCTATTGTTGATTCGTAAGTGAATATCATTTGGGATGTCCTCGGTTGAGCAGTTTAACACAGAGCTTGTCAAAGTGTGGTTCTGGACCAAAGGTTCCTGAATCACCTTAGAGCTTGGTAGAAATGCAGATTTTCTGGTCCCATGTCTACTTAATTAGAAACTCTGTGGGACCACTATCTGTGCTTTACCAATCATGTCAGTTAATTCTGACACATGCTAAAGTTTGAGACCTGCCAGTTTATCATAGTCTGAGACTTTCACTTTCCGCTGAGAAAGAATAACAAAGACTGGATTTACCCTGCTGCACACGCACACACACACAAAAACAAAACAAAAAATTGGGACAAAGTATATAAAGCAATGGTTCTCACACATTGGACACGAGGGAGCACAAGACAGTTGTGGGGAGCAGGCTGTGACTGGCAGGGCCCCCACAGCCTGGAAAATGCTCAGGGAACAACCTCCAACCACGTCTCCTCCTTTAACATTGTTTTCACCTGCCAAAAGTCACATAGCCCATGCAAACTTTCCTCGTTATCAGCCAGCCAGTTTTTCCTCTTTAAAGTTGATCTCTACCTCATGTGTTAAGGTTTATGCAATCTTGTTAAGATATTGTGTAAATAAAGCTGTTTCCATCAGCTGTGTCAGCCTTCCCAGTGCCATCCTATCTCACATCTCCTATCTTTCTTCATCTCTCCCATCTTCCTTTGCCTCTTCTTGTCTTTCATGACTTTGTATTTTCTCAATTTCCCACCATTTCCACTCAGGTATGTCTCCTTGTGCCGGTGGAGAGAGGTCCCTCTCTCATGCCAGTATGTGACAGATAATCATCCCTAAGAAATGACAAATAAATGAAGTGATCCCTATGAATGTTTCCAGGTTGAAATCATGTAGAAGGAACCCTGGCAGAGCCTGGCCATCTCTTTGAGTTCAGGAGATAGGTTGGGAGTCTTGAGAGACCAAGGTGGCTAAAATTTGCAGGGACAAATACCAAAGAAGATAAACCTTCAGAGAAAGAAAAAGCCAAAGATTTGCAGAGGGTCCTCCTTGAGTTTTCATTTATTGATCAGTGTGTGAATATGGAGAAACTAGCTGAAGCTAGGGAAAGAGCTACCCAAATGAAGCAGAAAAAACAATCCCTATAGCTCATACAGGGCTGGGGATAGTTTCTATTCTCACCAGCCAGAGAGAATGAACTTTCTAATCACAGAGCAAAGTAGAGTATTCATTAGGTAGAGTATTCCAAGAGTGTTGCTTCAGTAGTGGGGAAAAGTTAGCTTTCAACTAAAGTTTTCTCTGTTCCTGAATAATAAATCTTAAAGCAAGTTTTGAAAGAGTCAAACTATTTTCAAAATGATATTAACTGTATCCCAGAAGAGAGCACAAGACTATTGATAGCTTACAATGACTGGTATCAAATAAAACTTTACCAAGAATGCAAAGAAAGTGGAAAATATAATTCATAATGAGGTAAAAAAATCAATAAATAGGAACATATCAAAAGAAAGGATATTAAAACAGGTATAAGTATATATTGTATGTTCATATAATAAAGTAGAAAAATGTTTGAGTATGTTAAATAGACATATGGGATATTTTTATTTAAAGGTCCAAATTGAACTTCCACCGATAGTAATGCAATGTCTGAGATTTTTTTTTAAATTTAAAAATATATTAGGCTCTGGATGATAAAAAATTAAATAACTTCACGACATAGCAACAGAAGCTATCCAAAATTAAACAGAGGGAAAAAAAAGACAGAAAGAAATGAATAGATCATTGGTAAGGCATAAGACAATTTTATGTGACCTTCATGAATTTTGACTCCCCAAAAGTGGAAGAGCACAAAGAATATCTGAAGAAATAATGACCAGGAAATTTCTAGATTGCATGGAAACTCTAAATCTACAAATATAAGCAATTCAACAACTCCCCAAACAAACAAAAACATGGAAACTACACAAGACATATCATTACCAAAATGCTTAAAATCATTTATGATGGGGAAATATTAAAAGCACCACAGTATAAACAAAGGAATAAAATGAAGATAATGACAGCAGACTTCTTGTGAGAAACAATGCAAGCCACTGGACAGTGGAACAATATCCTGAAAGTACTTACTGACAGAGAAAAATCTATCAATTTAGAATTTAAAAACAAGGAAAAAAAAATCTTAAAAAAATGTAGGTAAAATAAAGTATCTTTTAGATGTATAAAAGGTGAAAGAAGCCATCACAAGAGACTTGAACCAAACAAGATGTTACAAAAAAATCCTTTAGGCAAAAAGAAGATGATACAAGAAAGAAATCTGTACCTGCAAAAGGAACAAAGAGCACTATACAGGTAAATATAAATCAAATTTGTTGTTGTTGTTGCAGTTGTTATTGTTGTTTAGCTGGCCCAGGCCGGGTTTGAACCCACCCACCTTGGTGCATGTGGCTGGCACTGTAACCATAATTTAAAATTTTTTTAATTAAAAAATCTGTTTAAAATATACTTGACTGTTTAACAAGAAAACACTAACAATGTATACAAAGTAGAGTATGTAATGTGTGTAGAAGTAAAATGTATGGCAATTATAGCCAAAGATCTGAAGGAGGGAGAAGGAAGAGTGCTGTTACGTTTTTATACTATACATGAAATGATATATTATCACGTGAATGTAAATTGTATTAGGTCAAGAATGTGTAATATTAACCCTAAGGCAGTGATTTTTAACTGGTGTGCCCTGAGAATTTTTAAAGGTCATAAATTAAATTATTTTCAAAAGAAGTTCAAAGCACAGTGGGTATATTCTTTCTGTACTCTTTTTTTTTTTTTTAAATCAACATAATTTAAGTGTGCCATGCAATTTTAACTATAAGTTCAAGTGTGCTGTGAGATAAAAAAGTCTTTAAGACACTGCTCTAAATCAACCACTAAAACAAAAACAAAAAAAAAAAAACAAATAGTTATAGCTAATATGCCATCAAAGGAAATAAAATAGATCATAAAAATCAAAAGAAAGCAGAAAATATGAAAACGAGAACAAAGAACAGATGGATCAATAGAAAACAAATGGCAAGATGGTAGATTTATATCCAACCGTGTATATAAACAGTCTACACTCTTAGGTAAATAAACAAATTAACTTTTATCTCTTATTGGCATTAAATTTCTCTCAAAAAGTTGTTCAGTGAAAGATTAGAAACAAGAACTAATCATAGTTATACTCGCAAAATGACCTTAGCAGTGATTCCTTTTTTGACGTAAGCATATCACAGAGAGATGTCTAACAAGTTCAGCCAAGAGACACTGTGCTAAAGGCACTTAGCATCTCTTTCTTCCTGGAGCATTTAACTCAGATTGCCATAGTGTAATGATCAATGTTCAAAAGGGATTTCTGCAGTGACTATTCCCTTTCTCACAGACTGAGGCTTAGGAGCACTATTAAAATGATTTTCCGGTATCTTCCTTAGACCCAAAGAAACTCTGAAGCCCTTTTGGGCCAGTCTCAATTGTTTTGGTCATTGGCATTTGCTCTTTTGAAGTTTATCACGTAAGGTTACTTGGGCCTGCCCTGCAGCCTCATCATGTCTTCCACTAGCTCACTCCCAACATACCTCAACCTCCTTCCAGGCTCAGGGGCCTGTTTAATAATGTGTCTTTTTCCTAGGACACTTTCTCATCTGGCTAGTTTTGTTCACTTTGTGAATTCCTTTTCATCCTTTATCTCTTAATTCTCAACTCTGGTACTACCCTCCTCCAGCCCACCCCACCCCTACCCCAAATTCTTACCACATTTTGAAATGATGAACTGTCTGGTATAATAGGATGGCAGAGATGGAAGCAAAAACACTGTAAGTGCATTTATCACCTCCTCAGATTACAATAGTCTAATGCCGGCTGTGGCGAGGCACCTGTAGTTCCAGCTACTTGGGAGGTTGAAGCAGGAGGATTGCTTGAGCCCAGGAGTTTGAATCCAACCTCCATAACACAGATCCAACTCTTTAAAAAAGTCTTTTAAAAAAGTTTTTTGTCACTGGGTTCCTCCCCCCACAATTTTAGACAGAATTTATGAATTTTATTATGAAGTTTGGGGAAATCAGTGGAGAGAAAACTTGAGAAACAGGTAAGCATAGAAGATTCATATTGGGGAAGGAAGGTACTAGGGGTGAAGGAAAAGTGGATCAAGATGAAGGAGCTAAAGTGCAGTAAATAAGGAAAGGACAGCAGGGATGTGAGCTCGGGTAGGGACTGGACAATGAGTGTGCAGAGAGGGATTGGCACAACTGTGGGATATGAGAGATACTGAGAATGGGAGAAAAGGCAAAAGAGAACACATGTGTCTGTAGGCTATGACTTCAATCCCCTTTGACAACCTTTGAGAGGCATCATTAAGGCTGGAAATTGCTTTAGTGAAATTTGGGTTGCTCTATTTATAGTATTTGGGAATGGGGGGGCACTGAGAGACTGGTCCACATGGGGCACTGTAGTCAACTGAGGCTAGTTGCTTTGGCTGACAAGGTCTATTCCCCCTCCATTTATAAGGCACCCCAGTTTCTTCTGGGGACTGACTGTTTTGACCATTCCCACTCCACAGACTTTTACTGGAATTGGCATGTGACTTCAGCCTGGCCAGTCATAGTACCACATATTCCTGGCCAGGATTATTTTAGGAATGTGTGTGTGATCTGTTTTGAATTAATGAAGAGTTATGCCAAGAATATTTGTTAGGAGGAAACACTGTTCTTTTATCACTGGGTTTGAACGTGGAAATGAAACCAAAATACAGACTAGCAGGACTGAAAGAAGAAGAGGCACCAGGTCCTGGTGACATTGTTTGAACCCCTACACCAAACCATCCTCCACCTAGCTTTTAAGGCAATAAATACCTTTTTTTTTTTTTTTTTTTAAATTTCGGCTTTTGCAATTTTGAGTTGGGGTTTTGGCCTTTTGGAACTGAAAGAGTTCTAAATAATTATACAGCATTCAACTTATATCTGTGTTACATATGATTAACACCTGTCCCCATGATTAACTTTGATGAGACAGGGACTATGCCTTTTTTTATTCTCCCTATGACTTAGTATAGTATCTGGAATATTTGTTGGATAAATAAATAAATAAATTCTGTATAAATATATTGTTTTGTGACTGGATATTGCATTCTGGGAGCCAGGATTTCTTGTCTCACTAATTTTGAGCGTACAGACTAATGTACTAGGCTGAGAATATTTTATAATTTCTTAAGTATTGGCAGAATAAATGAACAAATATACAAAAATCAAACCAGAGTAAGGGATTACAGCACTCATTATGGAAAAGCCAATTAACATGGTTTTTATAAATTAATTTCTCAGATACATACACTTAATGTGTATAAAGCAAAACTTTAGTTCTTATTGAGAGAAGATAGTCAGGAAAAGGAAGGTCTGAGAGAACAAAAGTCTTCTCATTGGAAGCCCCAAGGACACACTTACAAAGTCCTCCCTGTGCTGACTCAGCTTTTAGGAATTTGTAGAAACTTAATATCCTGGGACCAGGAAACTAAAGCTTGCTTCCACTTCTGTAAAAGCCTGAGCCCACCTTCTCCAGCTTGATTCAAATTGACCAATGAGAAGGGTACCTGTGGACAAAGAGTCCTTGACTGGAGAAAAGGAAAAGACAGAGCCAGTCAGGAAGTGTGGGCATTGTGGACTCTAGTCTGCCATGGTTCTTTTGGCTGTAATAAAACTCTTCTTCATATCTTGGTGTATCTTCTTCATATCTCCTTCATATCTTCTTCATATCTCCATTGGTCCCTTGTCTTCCTACAACATTATAACAGATTTGGAAAACTGGAAATGAATTCAGTATTTATAACTACTATTCTATTCATCTCCATTATTTTATATCATCAAAAGAGATAACATTTTACAACTGCACCCTTATGCTTCTTTGATCTTAAAGTCTAACTTTAAGAAAGCCAAAGGTTAAAATAAGAGTAATGGTGAACATATCATTACATATTTATATATTTTCAGTATCTGAAGAATAACAATTTAAATGCTATTTATGGTATTTAAATGTCAAAAGTTAAGGCAGAAATTTAAGCTACATAAACTACATTTCTAGATCATTTAAAATTCTAACTTTTAAAGATATAGAAGTAAATATCCAGTAAAAATTCTAAACAACAACAACAACAAAAAAAAAAACCATAAGTAATTTTAAAACCCACTCGGGGACTGGGGCATGTAATGAATCTATTCTGAGAACAGGAAGAGAACTTACGTTTTTCATCATTTCCTCTCCCACTTTAGGTCTTGCCTATGATTCAACAACAACAAAAAAAATAAAAATAAAAAATAAATATATATATATACATACATGTATGTGTATATATATGTGTGTGTGTGTGTGTGTGTGTGTGTGTGTAGAGAGAAAGAGAGAGAAAGAGCGATGCCTGGAAAATAATTCTATGGTGTGAGTTCTCTAAATCTTCTTTAGTAGTGGGGTGAAAAGCTGTGATTCCAGGCAAATGTAGTTTTCCAGGTGACCTTTTTCTCTCAGGACAGCACTGGTGAAGAGGAAAAGCTTTCCCCTTCTCCAGCAAGACCAAACCCCGACCAAACTCAATCCTAAAAAACAGAAAGCAAACCCGCAGGAACAAAGCAGGACATTCCTTCATTAGTCTGTGACAGGCTTCTCATGTGTTCCTCCTTTCCTCTTAAGTGAAATGACCCAGTAAGTTCATGACATTGACCATGTCATGTGTAGGAATCTCAGATTTCTTAGGCTGATTTTATCAGTTAATTAATGCATGATGTTGGAAACTGTAGTAGTCAGTTCCCATTACAATGAGCCTTAGAAAAATTAAAAAAAAAAAATTAAAACAAGAAATTTAGTTTTAACAGGCTCCTAGTTAAAAACAAGTCTGAAAGAAACAACATTCATTCACTTTGTTGTAACAAGGAGAAAGGATTGACCTTAGAATGGAGGAAATTCTTCCATTTTTAAGTTAATTCTAGAGTAAGGATTTAACAATTTATACAACATAAAAGGAAGTGAGTCTTTCTTTTACATCAGGACAAAACAAATATGTGGCTTTTAGCTACCATCTACCTTAAATTCTCCTCTAGAGGAAATAATTGTGAGCCAGTGGAATAATTCTTTCTTTCTTTCTTTTTCTGAGACAAAGTCTCACTCTGTCTCCCTGGGTAGAGTGCCATGATATAATCATAGCTCACAGCAACCTCAAACTCTTGGGTTCAAGCGATCCTCCTGCCTCAGCCTCCTGAGTAGCTGGGACTATAAGCACCTCCTAAGATGCCCAGCTAGTTTTTTTTTTTTTTTTTTTTTTAGCAGAGACCAGGTCTTGCTCTTGCTCAGGTTGTTCTCTAACTTCTGGACTCACGCAATCCACCCCCGAGTGCTACAATTACAAGCATGAGCCCCCAGTGCCCAGCCAGAGTAATTCATTTTTTTAAAAGAGATGTGAAAAAGTATTGACAACAGAAAAAGCATATGGTGATCAGTTCAATAGCATATGGATGTTGTGGATACTTTGTCATGATTTTTATTTACTATATAAAATCCTTTATAATATTTATTATAATAATTTTTTGTGATATTAAAATACTACAGCATCAATCATTTTACATTATTTTTTATACATAGTATACCTTGGGTACTTAATATTTGTTTGTGCCTGATATATCATAGGTGATCATTAACTATTGAATAAAAGGATAAAAAGTTGATTTGTTTTAGCAATTATTTATTTAAAAATTCTTCTAGACCAGGCACAGTGGCTCATGCCTGCAATCTTAGCACTCTGGGAGGGTGAGGCAGGTAGATTGTTTGAGCTCAGTAGTTCCAGACCAGCCTGAGCAAGAGTGAGAACCCGTCTCTACTAAAAATAGAAAAACTAGCTGGGCATGGTGGCACACACCTGTAGTCCAGCTACTTGGCAGGCTGAGGCAGGAGGATCAGTTGAGCCTAAGAGTTTGAGGTTTGCTGTGAGCTATGACGCCACACAGTACTCTACCCAAGGTGACAGAGCGAAACTGTCTCAAGAAAATAAAATACAATTAAATTTAAAAAAAAAGTCCTCTAAATTTTTATCTGGCTTTTTTTTTTTTTTTGTAAGATAAACCTGATAATTTAATGTATTTATCTCTTCAACAAAGATATGCCTAAAGATCTCATGAATGTCTAGAACCCATTGGTAGCCTTCTTAATGTCATACTTAAACATTATTAAGATTAATTTACACCGCAATCTTCATAGCCTTGGATGCCAAAATTAATTAATGTCTCTTCTCATACTTTATACAGATGGAAGATTGTTTCTCTATGTATCTGGGTGAGTTTTGCAAATTAAAGAAGAATCTGATCAAGCTGTTTTATCATCAACTTATCACTGAATGTTAATCCCTAGGATAAACAAGGGGAATTAGAATAGTTATTCAAGTATCAGGGTTTTTTTTTCTAAACTGAATCTTTGAGATATGTTATTTTAGAGAGGCTTGATAGTGATAGAACTTTTCTCTTAAACTTACACTAGCTCTGGCATTTGGTATTCCTGATTTTAACCATACAGGTTAAAGATGGAAGGAGGTTGAGAAATGTGGAAGACTGGATTTCCCATAGATGGTCACCACTACATACATACCCTACCCCAGACATTTATACAAAGTCATGCTGGTACTCCTGTCAAGAGTTGGGACTGATGTTTTTTTCCTTTGGATCCAATAGATTTGAAACTATGGTGCAAGTGACCCTACATGACTTCTGAGGCTAATTCATAAGAGGCAATACAGCTTCTGCCTCATGCTTTTAGATACTTGACCCTGAAACCTAACCAGCATGTTGTGAGGAAGCCCCCGCCACAGAGACAGGATGTATGTGGGTGTTCCAGACTACAACTCTGGCTGATAACCTGGCCAACAGTCAGAATCAATGATATCTTGGAGTGAGAAAGCCTTCAAGATGACTCTAGCACCAGAAATTGTCCAACTGTACAAGAAAAACAACCCAAGAGAGAATTGCTCAGATGAGTGAAGTAAAGGTCCAGAATTGTGAGTTAGCAATAAACTAATTGTGGTTGTCTTAAACCACAAAGTTTTAGAGCAATGCTTTTCAACCTTTTTTATCTCATGGCACACTTGAACCTATAGCTAAACTTCCACAGCACACTTAAATTATGTTGATAAAAAAAAAGTATAAAAAAAGTAATACTTGAACTTCTTTCAAAAATAATTTAATTAATGATCTTTAACATTTTTTTGCAGTACACCAAAGATCTTCTCATGACACACCAGTGTGCAGCAGCACACCAGTTGGAAATCACCGTGTTGGGGGAACACATTATGCAGCAGTACACATTCAACTGTAACAAGACAATATACATACAACTGGAACAAGACATTTTCTCTATAATTCCCTAGGTAGCCTTTTGTGGTCTAAAGAACTCACAGCATTCTCTATTTTGGGGGAGAAGGTTTCTTTCTGATGACATAACAAGGAACCATGGAAAGAGAAGTCTCATTAGACTGCCAATTATGTAGCCCCGAGTGTTGATCTTATCTCTTAGTTAACTTAAGACTTCTGGGAAAACCATTAAAGTCTGAAAAAATTAGGGGGGATACTTCAAAAAACCAGGACATAAAAAAACCCAATTATAAACTATGCATATGCAAAATACAGTATAATTTTTTGTTTTTTAAAAATGTATTTTTTTGTGCATAACTGAGCTCATATGAAAGCATAGATTTCTGTCTGTTTTATTCAGGCTGTATCTTCAAGCCCTAGAATAGTGCCTGGCAGAGGGGTCAACAAAAATATGTTGAATGCATGAATGGATGTAAACACACCTGACAGAATAAGCACCAAAATTGACTTCTGGCATATATGGTTGTGTGTAGCTTTGCTTCTGTCTTTCTTCTCTGTTTTGCCTATTTTGTCTACCATGATCATGTATTACTTGTATAAAATGCTTGTAAAAGACCATAGATTTTTATAATAATTTTCTTGTATTCAATTATTTTTCTAAGCCAAATATCCTTTTTGAGAAAAAAGGTGCATGATAATAGATCTAAAGGCATGGTGTAGTGTGGGCATGGCCATTAATAAATAGAGATTTTTGGAGGAGGGGCAAGATGGCCGACTGGAGCCAGCCTTCGACAGAAACTCCTGTCTAGAGGGAAGGATAATATCCAGAAAGTACCCAATTAAGCTGAAGACAGAGCCAAGCCAAGAGAGAGGAGTGATAACTGCAGGTCATCTCTGCTGAGGCAAGCTGCAACTCCAAGAAAGCAAACTTCAGGTACAAAATTCATCCCAAAGGAAAAGTGTCCATCCCCTCCCCCAAGAAAGTTGTGGGTTGTTTTTTTTTTTCCTCTTTGTTTGCTCCTGTAGATTTTCTACAGGCAAGCGGTGAACTGAGGACCTCTTGCCTCACCCCATGGGTGACAGCTGTAGGAAGTGGGGACTACTTCCCCAGAGGGACCATGTTGTGACCCTGAGCACTCTCTTGCCAGGCAGGAAAATTGAACTAATATTTTACCTGCTGTTCTGAATTTCCAGTCCACCCTTTCCCTGTTGCCTGACAATCCAATAGCTTAACCCCTACAGAGACTGCAGGAGCAGGCTAATGAACAGTGTTCCCCACCCTGTGGGACCAAGCGCCCCACACCCCTCCAGGCAAGGTTGCATGCCCCACCCAGCCAGAGCCTTGTGCCTGCCCTGCTAGAACCGGGCCCTGTGCCCTGGCCCCTGCCCTGCTGGAGCCTCCACACTTCTCCCCCCCCACCTTGCCAGATTAGTGGGCTAAGCATTCTCCATGCCAAAGTCACCGGTGCCCTCCACTGCCAGAACCGTGTACAGCATCCCCCACCCTGCTGTTGGATCTGTGTGCCCCACGGTCCCAGAGCTGTTCCTATAGCCAACTCCCTGGCTGTGGCAGTTGCCTGGGAGCTGTGCAGGGTCACTTCCTACAAAGATTCAGCAACAATAGAGCGATCCTGTCAGGGTGTAATCTTGGAGAGACACCTCCCTAACTCTGAGTACTGCCAGAGGAAATCAGCCCTCGCTCTATAGGGATACTGGTGCTGCAGAGTGGCTGGGCAAAGGTGCGATGGCTGAGGGAGAAAGGATTTGCTGACTTGTTATGCTCAGGATTAGGCTGAGTTCAGGTGGAACACTCCCCAGTGGCTATTGACTACCTAAAGTAGGCAGGCCTCAGCTCCCCCAGCCAGCTGGTGGCTTTGACAAGTGCAAAGCCCTAGCACATCTGCTTATTGGAGGGAGGAAGTCCTCACCCCTCTGGGGTCACCAGTCACTGGGTGTGAAAGAGGAGCAAAGTGGAGAAGGAAACATAGCCCCGTGGTCCAACTCTGCTACTGGGCAGGCCTTTTTGACCCCACAGAGCACCAGAGTGAGCCAAATTTGAGCAGCCAGTAGACTTCTGCTATCTAGTTGCTGGAGACCTTTCGAACTCTCCCACTTGAGAGTTCATACTGACTGGGTCAATTGGTTTGGAACTCCTAACCTGGGCCAATCACCCAAGAACCCTCTTGGGTGGTACCCTGGTTGTGTGGCAATGAGAAGGGCTGATTTTCCTCTTCCACTTTTTGTTCATGGGGAGTGGGGTGTCTTAGTTGCTTGTATTTTTCCACAGCTGAGACTTCAAACCAGAGTCACTGATCCAGTAGGATTGGAAAAGGACCAGCTGAATACAAGACATATCCACCTAACCTCACCACACCAAGCAGGTTTCCTCAGCCTCAGACTGTAATAATGTATGGGTCCTGTGCAAAGCTGTAGGGGAAAAAGCTGCAGTCACCAGTCCCAGATCCTTGACAAAGGGCTGGTTAACAACTCCAGGAGCTCCCAATCCAATTTCACCTTATCTACCAATTTCACCTTATCGACCCATCTAGCCAACTGGTAAAAAACAATCATGAGACAAAATCAGTGGAAAAACTCTGGCAACATGAATAATCAGAGTAGATCAACTCCCCCAAAGAACAATATGGCAGACACAGCACAAGATCCCATTCATAAACAAATGGCTGAGATGTCAGAAATTGAGTTCAGAATTTGGATAGCAAATAAGATCAACAGAATGGAGGTAAAGATAGAATTAGAATTTCAAGTAGTAATTCAAAAGCTGTCTCAAGAATTCAACGAATTCAAAGACAAAATCACCAAAGATTTTGACACACTGAGGTAGGAACTTGCAGCCCTCAACGATCTGAGAAGTACAATAGAATCTCTCAGTAACAGAATAGAGCAGGCAGAAGAAAGGATCTCTGACATTGAAGAGAAAGATTTTGAATGCTCCCAAGCACTCAAAGAGGAAGAGAAGTGGAGAGCAAAAACAGACCATTCTCTCAGAGAGCTCTGGGATAATTTGCAAAGATCTAATATTCACCTTATAGGAATTCCTATAGAATTCCTATAGAGGTGGCTTTGAAGGATACACATACTCTTCTTCATGAAGTAATCAAAGCGAATTTCCCAGACATTCCCAGAATCCCAAGAGATTCTGAAATTCAGATAGCAGACAGTTTCAGAACACCAGCACAACTTAACCTGAATAAGAAATCTCATGGACACCAAAGTTAATATGAAAGAGAAAATTCTGCAAGCAGTCAGATGTAAGAAAACCATAACCTACAAGGGGAAGAATGCTAGAATGACTGAAGATTTATCTGCTAAAACCTTTCAAGCTAGAAGAGGGTGGTCATTGACCTTTAATCTCCTTAAACAAAACAAATTTCAACCCAGGATCCCATATCCAGCAAAATTGAGTTTCATTTATGATGGAGAAATTAAATACTTTAATGACATTCACATGTTGAAGAAATTTGCCATAACTAAACCAGCTCTCCAGGATAGTCACAGACCTATTTTCCATAATGAACAGCACAATCCTCTAACACCAAAGTAAACTCACTCAGAAACTTTTGATCAAATTCCAACTTTCACAGTGATGAAAGGATTAAAAATGTCCATTGGACTTTTGAACAACTCAATACCCAAAATACTACCAGGTTTATCAATACTCTCAATTAATGTGAATGGCTTAAATTGCCCTCTAAAGAGACACAGGTTGGCTGACTGGATACAAAAATTCAGGCCAGACATCTGCTGCATTCAAGAATCTCACCTTACCTTAAAAGATAAACATAGATTCAGGGTGAAGGGATGGTCACCTATAATTCAGGCTAATGGAAATCAGAAAAAAGCAGGTGTCGCAATTTTATTTGCAGATACAATAGGCTTTAAACCAACAAAAGTAAGGAAAGATAAGGATGGTCACTTTGTATTTGTTAAGGGCAACACTCAACATGATGAGATTTCAATTATTAACATTTATTCGCCCAACCAGAATATGCCTCAATTTATAAGAGAGACTCTAACAGACATGAGCAATTTCCTTCAGCACCATAATAGTTGGAGATTTTACCACTCCTTTGGCAGTGTTGGATAGATCCTCCAATAAGAAGCTAAGGAAAAAAATTTTAGACTTAAACTTAGCCATTCAACAGTTGGATTTAACAGACATCTACAGAACATTTCATCCTAACAAAACTGAATATACATTCTTCTCATCAGCCCATGGATCATCCTCCAAAATTGATCACATCTTAGGTCACAAGTCTAACCTCAGCAAATTTAAAAGAATAGAAATCATTCCTTGTACTTTCTCAGACCATCATGGAATAAAAGTTGAACCCAGTAACAACAGAAATCTGCATACCCTTACAAAAACATGAAAACGAAATAATCTCATGCTGAATGACAGCTGGGTCATAGATGAGATTAAGAAGGAAATTACCAAATTCTTGGAACAAAACAATAATGAAGACATGAATTACCAGAACTTCTGGGATACTGCAAAGGCAGTCCTAAAAGGGAAATTTATAGCGTTGCAAGCCTTCCTTAAGAAAACAGAAAGAGAGGAAGTTAACAACTTAATGGAGCATCTCAAGCAACTGGAAAAGGAAGAACATTCCAACCCTAGACCCAGCAGAAGAAAAGAAATAACTAAAATTAGAGCAGAATTAAATGAAATTGAAAACAAAAGAATCATACAACAGATCAATCAATCAAATGGTTGGTTTTTTGAAAAGGCCAATAAAATAGATAAACCTTTGGCTAACCTAAACAGAAATAAAAGAGTAAAATCCCTAATTTCATCAATAAGAAAGGCCAAATAACAACAGACTCCTCAGAAATTCAACAAATCCTTAATGAGTATTACATAAAATTCTATTCTCAGAAATATGAAAATCTGAAGGAAATAGATCAATACTTGGAAACATACCACCTTCCTAGGCTTAGCCAGAAAGAAGTGGAAATGTTGAACAAGCCTGTGACAAGTTCTGAAATAGCATCAACTATAAGAAATCTCCCCCCAAAGAGAAGCCCAGGACCAGATGGTCTCATATCAGAATTCTACCAAACCTTTAAAGAGGAACTAGTACCTGTATTACTTAACCTTTTCCAACACATAGAAAAGGAAGGAATACTTCTCAACACATTCTATAAAGCAAATATCACCCTGATTCCCAAACCAGGAAGAGACCAAACAAGAAAAGAAAATTATAAACCAATATCTCTAATGAATATTGATGCAAAAATTTTCAATAAGATTCTAGCAAACAAAATCCAGCAACACATCAAACAAATTATACATCACAACCAGGTGGGTTTTATCCCAGGGCCCAAGGATGGTTCAATATACGTAAATCCATAAATATAATACATCACCTAAACAAATTAAAAAACAAAGACCATATGATTCTCTCAATTGATGTAGAAAAAACTTTTGATAATATCCAGCATCCTTTCTTGATCAGAATGCTTAAGAAAATAGGTGTAGAAGGAACATTCCTTAAACTGATAGAGACCATCTACAGCAAACTCACAGCCAATATTGTACTGAATGGAGTAAAATTGAAATCATTTCCACTCATATCAGGAACCAGGCAAGGATGCCCATTGTCTCCACTGCTTTTTAACTTTGTAATGGAAGTCTTAGCCATCGCAATTAGGCAAGAAGGCAATCAAGGGGATCCAAATAGGAACAGAGAAGATCAAACTGTCACTCTTTGCAGATGATATGATTGTATATCTGGAAAACCCCCAGGACTCAACTACAAAACTCCTAGAAGTGATCAAGGAATATAGCAATGTCTCAGGATACAAAATTAACACTCACAAATTCTGTAGCCTTTATATATGCCAACAATAGTCATGCTGAAAAAATGGTCAAGGACTCTATTCCTTTCACAGTAGTGCCAAAGAAGATGAAATATTTGTGAGTTTACCTAACAAAGGATGTGAAAGATCTCTATAAAAAGAACTATGAAACACTAAGAAAAGAAATAGCTGAAGATGTTAACAAATGGAAAAACATACCATGCTCATGGCTGAGAAGAATCAACATTGTTAAAATGTTCATACTACCCAAAGCAATATACAATTTTAATGCAATCCCTATTAAAGCTCTGCTG
>CAUYPK010076597.1:0-35000 GCA_963574355.1 Loris lydekkerianus
AACTTAGTAAATGTGGAATGCAAATGTCTTAACACAATAACTGTGAAATTGCCAGGAAGGCTATGTTAACCAGTGTGATATAAACGTGTCAACCAGTCTGTGAAACTAGTGTATGATGCCCCATGATCATATCAATGTACAGAGCTATGACTTAATAATAAAAAAAAAAAAGAACTGCATTGAAAGGTATGATGTGCTATAAAGAGAGAATAAACTTTACAGTTGGGAAAAATGAGAATGAGAGTCACAGAGAAAGAGGGATATGGGCCTAGGGACAAAGATGGAATAATAGTAGAGGTAGGACCAGACTAAGAGAGTAATAATGTCCCCTAAGCCATGGAAGGGGTAGGCAAAGTAGTGAGTCATTTCGTGGGCACTGCCTGTGGCTCAGTGAGTAGGGTGCCAGCCCCATATACTGAGGGTGGCAGGTTTAAACTGGCCCCAGCCAAACTGCAACAAAAAAATAGCTGGGCGTTGTGGTGGGCACCTGTAGTCCCAGCTACTCAGGAGGCTGAGGCAAGAGAATCACCTAAGCCCAGGAGTTGGAGGTTGCTGTGAGCTGTGACGCTACGGCACTCTGCTGAGGGTGACAAAGTGAGACTCTGTCTCTAAAAAAAAAAAGAAAAAAAAATATTGAGTGCAGTTGAGAGAAAGCTTTTTTTTTTCTATCTGGCATTTAAGAGGAACAGGAACAGATGGGATCAAAGTGGAAAGTTGTGGGAAGAACTTGAAATTCCATGCAATGGTACTTTGCTTTGTTTATTTTTGAAAAGTAGGAGTTAAATTGGGGATTTGAGGAGAATGGAAAGGATCTAAAATAATTAATAAAGAAGAGAAAAGCTGACTTATAGAAACTGTAGCACTGCCTGGCAGCTTTGGAAGGTCATAGTGGAGAAATTCTCTTCTTTCTTGAATTTTCAGTTTTTCTTATTAGCTTCTTCTTTCATCAGCATTTAACATGTTTATTTCTCTTTCATCCTGACAGCAAAATAAAACAAAAAACTCCAAATAACCACAAACCCCTAAATCCTTTGGCTGCTTATCCTTTCATCTATTCCTCCATCCTCCATTTTTTCTTCACCCCTTAGCCAGGGTTCTTAGAAGAATTTCTTATATTTGCTGTCTTCACTTTCTTTTCTTCCCTGTACTCATTATTTCTTTCCACACTGTTCTATATCCTGTAAGAGCTTCTACTGAACTCTTGGGAACATTGCTGGTCACCTTTGTTTTGTTAAGTCCAGTAGATGTTTTTCAGTCCCTTTGATGACCTCTGAGCAGCATTCCACACTGGACCAATCTCTCTTACAGCTCCCTCTCCTTTGGTGTCCATGGAATGCCCTCTATTAATTTTTCTCTCCTTTTGTTGGCTGTAACTTCTGCATCTGCTTTATTGGCTTTTTCTTTTGCACTTTAGGGAACATTTTAGGCCACCTTCCTTTCTATCTTATACTTTTCTGCAGTTTTCTCCAGGCAGTGGCTTAATTTACCATTCATTTGCTAATGACTTTTAAATTTATAACTCTAGCCCACACATACACTCTCTTCTGGTTTTCAGACCTGTATGTCCAGTCTGTGTAGTTGGTATCTCCCTGACGGTATGTTGCAACATTTTAAACTGGCATATAAAAAACTAAGTTCATGATCTCTTTTTCCCACCTCAGACCTGGAAATGTCTTCTCTGAATGGCACCCACATATCCATGCTTGAAACTTGGCAGGTATCCTTGGCTCCTCCTTTCATCTCATGAAGCCATTGTCTAATGAATTAACTCCTTTCAGAATTAGTTCCTAAATCTTTCCCATTCATTTGCTTTTCTCAGTCTCCATTTTTGCCATACTAGTCCAAGCTACTATTATAAAATGTTTAGATTAAAATTGAAGGCTTCCAGCAGGACCCCTGCATCTTTCCAATCCATTCTCTATTCTACAGGCAGAATGATATTTTAAAAATCACTAATCTAACCTTTGATTTTACCTCTTCAAAACCTTCCCTTTACTCTGAGTATCAAAATTCTTAATATGGCTCTCAGATCTTGCTTGAGTGGCTTGAGTCATACATAGCTTATTTCACGTTATTTTTCTCTCCTTCCTTATGTAATTTAAATCAGCTGTCTCTATTCAAACATACCACCTGCTGGCATGTTTCTAGTCCTTTCCTTGTTTTAATTTTTCTGCCCAGAACACTTTTTTCTTCTTGTCCAACACCCCACCTCACCTCCCTCATACCTTTTATTGAAGTCCTATTTATAATTTAGACTTTAGATAAAGTGTCATTTTTGGTGGGGAGCCTAACTATAAGGTCTGTCTAGAAAGCATCCAGCCATTTTTAAAATAATGAGAACCGTTTGCATGACATCAAGGAGAATGGACTGGGACGCATATGCGTGAACAATGATGACTTCACTGTACTAGTCAGTGGGGTGCTAGATGCTATTGAGAGAGCGTGTGTACTGTATGGCCTTCACATTCAAAATGAGTGAGGAGAGCAACAAATCTGCATCAAATTTTGTGTTAGGCTTAAACTCTGTGTAAATGATCTGCATGATTTTGAAGGCTTTCAGGGATGACGTAGTGAGTGCAGTTCAAATAAAAGCATGGCATAGACACTTCAAAGATGGTAGAGATTTTCATCATTCTAGGTGTCTTTTTATTTCGAATAAAGTGAAAGAAGTTTTGGGTTTAAAAAAATAAAAAGATGGTGGAGAATCTGTGGAAAGAGATCTATGTTCTGGAAGGCCTGCAACAAGCAGAGCACCTGAGAGTGCTGAGCATTTATGGATTAGGTTAAGGGAGGCTGGGAAAATCGTGTGAGCCCCCGAGGTGCCAGCTTTGAAGGGGACCGAGGCTGTCATTGTGGTCTGTACACGTACAGTGTTTCTTGTATCTTCTTCAGTAGATGTTTCTGTTTTTCGTATTACATGGTTGGATGCTTTCTGGACACACTTCGTATACAGGCAGTCCCAGAATTAAAAATCTGACTTACAAACAATTCTCACTTGTGAATGGAGACTATTATAGTAAGACCTTGAGTTATGAACATCTGACTGACATATGACTTAACACACGTGAATGTACAATGTTACAGGTAAATGTACTGTCCAACTTATGTACAGATTCAACTTAGCAAACTTACAGAACCTAACTCTTTTGTAACTTGGGAACTGCCTGTGATATGCTCTCATGATATATATTTTTCCTTAGAAACATGACAGTTGAAATTAAATAATTACATACTTAGTTGTTTAAAATCTGTCTCTTTTGTTAGATGCTGAGCTTCATCAGGACTGAAATCGTATTGTTTTGTTTACCCCTCCATATTAAGTTCTTACTTCTGGAAATGGAATGTAGTAAATGCTCCGTAAATATTAATGCCTGTTGAATGGCTGTGTAAAGTCATGAGACTGCATGCCCAGTTGTAGTAACACCAGTCTTTGCAATTATGTGAGTCCCCTCTCCAATGTCTCTTCTTTTTTAACTGAAAAGTTCCTGACCATTCACCTTTTGCATTGATTTTTCCAATCACAAACCCCTTCTCTCTTTCTCAGTATCTATATGTTACCTGTTTCCTTTTTTGCTGTCATAGTCTATTATTGTACATGGATCGGACTTTTGTGTACCAGCACATTTACATCGTGGTGTTATTGTTGAAGGCTTCTGTCCCATTGTAACCACACATTATTGAGCCATGCTTCAGTGTTTCTCATCTACTCATTTTCAAAGAAAGCTAGAATGAAAATACTTTCATGCTCACACTAATAATTCCTGATGATATGCCCCAAGTGGCTGCTTGACGCAATAAAGTTGAGTTCCTGCTTAAAAAAAAAAAAAAAAAAAAATTAAAACCTATATGGCTAACTTTTGTCTTAAAATTGGAGCAATTAGTTCAGGCACATTTTGATACTTTTACTGCTAAATTATATATTTGGTTTTAAATTTACCTTCTCACTCAGGGCTTTCTATTTGTCCTGTTTAATCTATGCTTCTTGTCCTGTTCTCAACTTTTATTACATTAATTAAGTGGGAAAATACTTCTCTCCCCTTATTAGCTTGTTAGTGATGTCTTATTCTATTATTCTCTGCTGTTACCATAGAGATCATAGCATGTATTTTTGACCTAATAGAGTCTACTCTGAACTGTTATTTCACCACTTCACTGACAACATAAGGATTTTAAATCTTTGAATCTATCACTCCTCTTTCCTTTTGTGTTATTACTAACATACATTTTAATTCTACATATATTTCTTAAAACTAGAAGCATTATTACTATCATTTTGAAGATCAAAATTTGCTTAAATTTACTCTCATATTTACTCTTTTCAAAGTTCTCTGTTATTCATGCATTACTGTGATTCCACTGTAGATCACTTTCCTTCTCCCTGAAGAACTCTTTGTGTATTTCTTTTAAAGTGAGCCACAATAATCTTACTTAATTTTTGTTTGTCTTAAACATTCCTTTATTTTTTTTTTAATTTTTGAAGAATATTTTTGTTGACTACTAAATTCTAGGTTAGCAGTTCTTTACTTCCTGCACTTTCAAAATGTTCTTTCCTTGTTTTCCGGCTTCTGTTTTTCTGATGAAAATTCAGATGCCATTCTTATTAATAATCCTTTGGAAGAAATGCATCTCACCTAAATTCGATAAGCAAAGAGACTGGAAAACTTTCAAGTCAAATAGCATGTCAAAGATTATGCTGTCGATAATGTTAGGTCATGAAAAATATTTTCAGATGTCTGTCTCTGAATTCACTTGCTCAATAAAATGAAACACCTGTCATGAACAATAAAACAATAAAATGTCATGAAACATTTTTATTGAAGAATAAAAAATGAGAAGCAACAACCCTTCCAGGTGCACGAAACAGCATCCATCACCTCCTTAGCTCATTTTCTTTACTTTTTAGTTAATCTAGAGAAGACATTTTATATCTTAAACTGCTAAATGATATGGTATTTATTATCTCTATATGTAGTTTCATTAAGTGACTTCCATTCTGTAACATCCCTGGTAATATTTGATAAATTGTGTCAGAAAGAAGTAGATATGCTGTGACTATGAAGTAGGCAAGAAAATTTGGCAGTGAAAACTAAACCTATTTGAAATTAGATAGAATTACATCTTATTATATTACATTGACAAAATCAAAACTAAAAATATACCATTGCTTGTTAATTATGAGAACTTCATTTTTTTCTCCTGATTAGTAAGCGTAATCAATCCCTCAAAGAAAGTTGATTAAAATAGGACTGTTAATTCCATTAACAGTCTCTTGTAGGAAGCATTAACTATAACATTGCAAAATACTATCCAGATACACACGTTTTTCATTGTTTCGGGTTTAGATAGTTAAAGAAGTGATATATACTTACGCTGCTATGGTGATAAGGAGCATATAACTTGACTTGAATATCAAAAGGCTGGCATAGGACACCCAAATATTAGTTGTGAAATGCATGAGAAACAGAGAACCAGCATCTGCTGCTGAGAAGATTCCCAAGGCCAACTCTCCCAGAAGATCCCAGCTGACCCTCATGTAGCCCACTGCAAAGGCTGTTATGGCCCCTGAAAAGAATCAATGTATATTACAGTCTGTTAATCCATATATAATAAGGTAGCACAGAGTTGCATTAAAACCCACATTACAGAAGTGCTGAGGCATTTCCAGGCTATGGTAAAAAATGCTCACTTAGTGTGAACTTTGAATGAAAAAAAAAAAATCACTTGATCAGGCTCTATGAACTGTACATATCTTTGGGTTTCCAAAAAGCATAGTCTGGATAGGACCCATGGAGGCCATTTTTTTTTTTTTTCTTTGCTGTTCCTTTTGCAGATGATAAAATTCAGGCTAGAAATCTGGTGTGAAATAAAAACAAACCCGGACATAGATAGGAGATGCTTTGTTTAGAAGAACGACTATTGCAATAGAAAGAATGCTGCGACTGCAGAAATCTGCCATTGTCTCACAATCAAGCAGAAAGGGAACGGTTTTCTTGCGTAGGACAAAGGAGGGGCAGGCAGAGATAAGCAGCATCTTCGCAGAGGAAGCTGGACAAGAGAGGGAAATAGTCAGCAGGGTTTGATAGGAAAGCGTGCCACTGCGGTCAGCCAATTCTCAGGAGGAGCTGATAAAGGGGGCACATTCCATATCTTTTCTGTGCTTTCTCAATTTTAAGGGGTGTGTAGGAAAAAGAGGAGTCTAAGTAAAGTTTGATCAAAATAAAGCAAAGAGTGAAAAATGGGAAACTGAACACTTGCTCACGGGAGTGAGTTTCCTAAACTGGTAGGACCTACTCTCTTCCACAACATCCTTTCCTTGTGCCCTACCACTGGTGCTCTGGCAAGGATGGCTTCTCTCTCTCTGCCCTGGTCTCTATTTTCTCTCTCTTCTCTATAACATCATTAAAAACTTTTTTTTCCTCCAGATCCCTGATGGATACCAAACTTCTTTTTCAAAATTCTCTCTGCCTGTTTCTCCCACATTTGTATGTCTGATCATTCTCTTCTTCATTTGTCTTCATTCATTCATTCACCCAGCAAGCATTTTTGAGCTTCTCTGTGAACAATACGACAGCAAATTTTGTGTCCTTGCTTTGAAAACAGTACAGCCTAGTGGGGAAATTAGAGAACTAAATGTACAGTTTTCATACAGTGTGATAAGGTTTATAAAAGAGTTCTGCTCTTAACCCAAATCTAACCCTAACCCTAACCTATGGGTTCTCAACTAGGGGTGTTTTTGTCTTCTAAGGGACAGGTGACAATATCTAAAGGCATTTTCAGTTGTTAAGACTGGGGCATCCTGGCAGTGGGTTGGAGGCTGGTGATGTTGCAGCCCCCGACAGGAAAGAATTGCCTGGCCACAAACGTCAATAGTGCTAAGGGTGAGAAGCACTGATCCAAGCTCTGACCCAACCAAGCCAGTATTTGGAATTTTCAGGAAGAGAAACTAAAGAATATGAGCCCAACAATGGGCCCTGAAATGTTCAATAAATAGGTGGGTGTGGAACAACCCAACTTTAAAATAAATATCTTCAAAGTCTCATTTGATGTAAAAGCTTTGTTATGTTGAGAAAGTACATGTGCATTGTTGGGCTGACTTCAAAGACAGCTCTGGACTCTGCCCTTCTTAAGTTAGAGTATTAACTCCTGCATCAACCCACATAGCTCTTATTTCTTGCACCTCACTCCTTTTGAAAAGTGTTTCAAACTTCACAAAATCCATTTTGGGAAAGAGGGGGAGTACAAGGGTAAATATCTAAAACCCCCAGTGACTTATCCAAGAAGGAAATTTTACCCAAGCAGAAGCCCTGGGCAGGTGGTTTAAGTGCGAATCCAGTAATGGGAGCTGGAAACCCTCAGGCCCCCAGAGACCTTCTTGAGGCTGCTCTAGGTCGCTCAGTCTTCCCTCTTTTTCCTATTAGACAATGGTCAATGTCAGAAACCTGTTTTTTTAAATATACATTTACTTTCCTTTAAATGTCATGTTATAGTAGGGGTATGTGTTGGTTACATAGTTTGCTTTTGTAAGGTGAATGTCAGAGTTACAGATGTGCTATGTACCTGTTGGGTAGGAATTTACCCAGCCCCTTCTTTCCCTCCTTCCTACTTGAATTTCATTGAGTTTTGCCTCCATATGAGCATAAAGAATGACTCACATTGTGAAGTCCTAAAACAACAGAGATTCATGTGGATGTGGAGGGAAATGAACACTCAACAACTGTTGGTGGGACTGCAAACTAGTAAACCTTCATGGAAAGTAGTATGAAGATTCCTCAAAGGACTAAAGTAGACCTACCATTTGATCCTGCAATCTCACTACTAGGTATTTACTCAAAGGAAAAAAAAGACATTTCATCAGAAACACATCTTTAAACAAGGATGAAGCAGACATGAAACAGTCAAATCAAAGGAAAGCAATGCACACTCAGGACACACACACCGTCCAGGAAGGCCTGCCAGTCCATGGCTCACACCTTCCCTGTCCTGCGGGGATCTTTGTCTTCTGCTGCCATAATCACCATCATCAAGGAGTCCTACTTGGGAATGGTACTGTGTCCCTGCTTCTTACTCCTGACAATGGCATAAAAGTGTAATAGGTATGAAAGGCGAAGCAGAAAATGATACAGGATAATACAATAACTTGTTTCTGGAGAGGATTTAGAATGGGAGGTTGTAAGAGTTTATTCTGGAGTTAAATATTGTTCTAAAAGGTATCTGGATTTGGTAGGGAATGGGGAAGCTGCTCACAGAGCATATGCTTAAAGCAGAAGGCAACAAGCTTCGGCAGATTCTCATATGAAGAGTCAAGGAAAGATGCAAGTGTATTATTTGTCTTGATTGGGAATCTTTGAAATGACAGAGAGGAGCTATAGCTTTCAAACTCCTTTGCCATCGTCTAAGAAAAAATAAAATATCTTTTATATATTGACTTATATAATATATAAGTCATGTGTGTCTGTGAACAGAATTTTTGTAAAACAAAATTCTATTATTCTATTCTATTCTTTGATTCAAAAATGTTGGTCAACAACTCACTAAATTGAGTTCAAGATCTATAATCTATAAATACATAATAATATATATTTTAGAATTGTGGGCCTTACATCCTTCTTCTTCTTTAAAAAAAAACAACAACAAACTCTCGTCACATTCTGTTTTCTTCTAACCCCCTTAAAAATATAAAATTATTAGCAGTGGTGGCCCACTCTGATAGCTTTCCCACTTTGCATGAATCGTCCTCAAACCACAGTTTGAAGACTAGAATTAATGCAAAATTAGACAAAGAAAAGAATTTCATTGGTTTGTCTCTCAAACTGTGTTTGGCCATCGTGACACTGATTTGTTGCCCCCGTTTTTAGAGATGGGTGAAATCTTTCTTCCATGTACACCTTGATCAACCTTTCATTTTGTTAGTTGCCTATTTTAAATTTTGCAAGAAAACTCTTCCTTTTCAAATTCTTTGGTATTCAATGTTGAAATCACTACAGCAAGGTTATCTAAGAATACAATTTAAAAGCTGTATTGATTTATTTTGAGTTCGAGAAAACTAAATAATAAAACTACTGGTTTTTAACTAAGATACTACAGTGTACAAATACTTCTGGATGTATGATCTCTTTTGGTCTTAAAAGAAATACTGTGAAATATGGTCATTGATGTTGTTCCAGTTTTTTAGGAGAAGAGAAACTGGCTTGTTAACATGTTAATTGATTTGCCTACTTGGCAAATGACAGAATATGAATAAGAACATTGAGCCAAGTGTTTTTCCATTTATTCACATGGCCTTTTCTTTATGAACAGTGAAGAGGTCACATTAAATACATGTTAGACACTTTACCTAGCTTAAGTCTTGCAATACCAGCTCTTCTTGTTAACTTATTTTTTTTCATGGCTGTATAGCACTAGAATGCATTGTTTAGAGTTACTTCCAAACAGGTCTAGCTTTCTATCATGGAGTATCTTAGCTACCTAGAGCAGCACATTTCCTGTACATTAATAAGATAAAGCTCTGTGTACTTACCCCCAAAGGTTGCAAGGGCTTCCACCGCCCCATTGTATATTTTAGAACTTTGGGATGGTGCCTTGTAATCCCACAGGATTTGAACATAGCTTAAAACCTGGTTAAAACCTGCTGTGGAGAAAGCCCACCACAGGGACCAGTAAAAAAGATGCTTTGAGTTGTAGCACTCCTTCAAATCTTGGAACCACTGCACGAAAACTCCCCAAATCATATTTTTCGGCCTTGGGCTATTCAACTGGTCTCCTAATTCTTTGTGACCCTTGCGAGTGTCCCCTAGGACAGCATCCCCTCCTGGCAGATTTTGAGGAACTTCTTTGTTGGGTTTTGCATGAAAAAACATGCTCTTCTTGGGCATTGGCAGAAAAAGTGAGAAAAAGAAGGCCACAGAGGCAGAGACCAGGGATATGACATGGAGGTAAAAGTACGACAGGTTGGCCAGGGACACCAAGAGCTGGGCCAGCACGGAGGCGGCCGTGTAGGCCACCAGCGTAACGCTGCGACAGTAACTGCTCACTTTCTGATAGTGCTCGGGGCTGACCACGCTGTAGATGTAGGCGTAGTA
Source organism: Loris lydekkerianus (assembly GCA_963574355.1). Lineage (NCBI taxonomy): Eukaryota > Metazoa > Chordata > Mammalia > Primates > Lorisidae > Loris > Loris lydekkerianus. Next base: position 10,080 of record CAUYPK010076597.1, read on the forward strand.
GGCCACCTCAGTGGCAGAGGCCAAGCCGTAGAAGAACTCCAGCACCTGCATGGCTCTCAGCCCCTGGCCAAACAAGAACAGCAGCCAGGTGATGATGAAGCTGAGCCCTTGCAAGGCCATGACCGGCTTGTAGCGGACATAATCGGTGAGGATGAACACGGGCAGCAGCAGCGCCAGGTAGGAGTAGGTCCACAGTGGGATGATGTTCTTGGTGATCTGCAAAGTGGAACCGGGACAGTGTCAGGAGCAAAATACCAGGACCTGAAATGCACCCCGGGTCTCCTATTATCAGGATGACATGTATCAACCCCAGGACACATTGCTTGGCCTGTGACAAAGTGGATCTAATTTCACCCTTCACACGACTTTCTGACAATACATTGGAAAGCAATGGGAAACTGAAATTCAAGGAAACAAACTGTAAAATTGACAGAGTCACACCATGTGCATTCATCCTACCAGGTGTAAAAGACAGCGGCTCTTGCCATTAATTGTATTATTTGCTCCTTAATCTTTTTTTATTTGTATTTTTGTCATTAGAATGTTGCACTGTCACATAGACTGGAGGGTAGTAGACCAGTTATAGATCATTATAACCTCAAACTCCTGGGCTCAAGCAATTTCCTGACTAATTTTAAATTTTTTTGTTGAGACTGGGTCTTAATAAGTTGCCTGACCCGGGGTCAAACTCCTAGCCTCAAGCAATCTGGCCTCCTCAGCCTCCCAGAGTGCTGAAATGACAGGCCAGAGCCATTGTGCCTGGCCTGCTTCTTATATTATTATTATTATTATTTTTTTTTTTTGAGACAGAGTTTCACTATGTCGCCCTCAGTAGAGTGCTGTGGCATCCTGGCTCACAGCAACCTCAAACTTTTGGGCTTAAGTGATTCTCTTGCCTTAGCTTTCCAAGTAGCTGGGACTACAGGCGCTCACCACAACGCCCAGCTGTTTTTTCGTTGCAGTTCTCATTGTTGTTTAACAGGCCTGGGCTGTGTTTGAACCCACCTGCCTCAGTGGGTGTATGTGGCTGGCACCCTAACCATTGAGCTACAGGCACCAAACCCTGCTTCTTACATTTTTAAAGTGTAATTTGATCTGCAGGAGCTTTCGAGGTAGAGAAAAAAATTCATGCATAATGCTTCTGCTACTGCGTAAATTAATCTTTCTATACTTAACAGTATTTCTTGGGCACTCCAGGACTGCTCGGGTACTGTTGCCTAGGAGCAGGTAACAAAGCAGTTTACTCTTCTTCAGAGTCAGAACCAAAAGTTTGCAAAGGATGCCACAGGACTGGGAGAACCAGCCATCTTTATCTCTGATCTGCATCAGCATGTGAGCAGATCATTGAGATACTGTTTGGATGATGAGGCAAATATAGGGCAAATGGCCAGCTGAAATTGAATGTTAGAGAAAGAAATATATTGGTCTCTACCTTCTCCTCTTCCACATTCTTAGCTTTACTATATTAGGCTGCTCCGAAGGAACCAGGAGAAAAAGCAGCTCTCTTGTTCAAGTCAAGTTGGCCACAATTTCTGATGGAACTGGTTCTATTAGTCCATCACCTGAACCCATCAGTAGGAATGATTATTTCAGTTCCTACAGGAGGACTGCATAGTGGCTAGAAGGTGACATAAAGGAGGCTGGAATGGCCCCTCTTAAATCCCTGTCCTCTCCGAATTTTCAGACAACTGAAATAAACCTGCAGGTGTACCAAGTCTGAGAATGTCCTTTGTTTTGACCTAATCTGTGTCCTCATCCTTGAGTTCCCAGGTGGACTTTTACTCAAATGTTCTGGAAGTTTGGGAGAGCTTTGTCCTTGCTCTTTTTGACTTTTAGGTATAGTCAAAGCTACAGTGAAAGATTTGACATAACATGGCCAAAGCTGAATTCCATATCTGCTCTCTGTGACAGTCTCGGGGTCTGAACCAAGCCCAGAGATACTTGCAGCTAAACTAGTTTGCACCTAATGACTTCCAAGGTCAGCAGGCACTTGTGTTTATTGTGAGGAAAAGGGTGGATTGGTTCGGTGAGCAGTTTCTTTGATGTGGAGCGGAGGAATGTGGCTGGTGGCTAGGAAAGAGAGGAAAAATAAGAAAATTCTTGTACCCCTTGGGCGAGTAACAGCCTGTAAAAGTGAGTGCTAGTGGATTTTTTTCCCTAAAGAAATCGAACTGATCCAGTTCCTTGTCTGATCTTGTTATTGCTCAGTAGCTTAAAGCAATTCTTAGACTTTAGTGTATATGAGATGCACCCAGAAGGTTTGTTAAAAAATAGACATTCAGGTTCTGTAGGGAAGGGTCTGAGAATTTATATTTATTACAAATTCCTACATGGTACAGAGTATGGTCCAGGGGCCTTACTCTGAGAAGCACTGACTTAGAGTTTTCTTATAAGTAGATTATATGACCTTAGTAAAAGTTAAAAACAGTCTTAATAGTTATCAGTAAAGAAGGGAAAATCTTCAAAGGATTGTTTTACATGCTTTTTAGTAACTTCACCCTCTCAGAATCTCATATTATACCTAAGACTTACATTTTTAGGTAGGGATGACTCATTAATATTAATATACAATGAAATCCCAGAGTATTGTTTTTGTACAACTGAAAGATTAATAAGGTTGTTTGGCATTACTCTACTTTCATTGTAGCTAACGAGTTCATATTTTTATTTTTACACGACAAATACATGAAAATCATTAAGGTCCATTTGTTTTCATTAGAGATTGTAGAAGTGCCAGTAATTTGTTTCTGCTCAAAGCTTTAAACATAGCTCTTACTAAATTTGAATCGAAAATAAGCATAGTAGTTAACTTACCACGCTGAGGCTCAAATTTTTATCTGGTCCTGCCAAATAAGCCACCACAAATGGCTCTGATGGTTTCATCATTGAGAAAAATCCAAATAAGCAGAGAATTACAGTGGGAAAAACCCAGGAATGGCTGGATGCAGTCTGGCAACAATTCATGATTGGTGAAACTTCCACAGAAGAGAAAAGAGCAAGTAAAATGGTCATCAATGCAGTTTTCATAAAACATTCATTCTCTTCCCCATGTTCCTTCTGTCCTACGGTCTTAAAAATGAAAACAATTCACTGCAACGGTGAAAATGCGTCACAGGTCAAAACACAGGAACTTGAGCCTTTGCTTTGGGGCTTCTTTTCTAAAGAGAAAACTAATGATGATTTGGAAATAGTAAGGGATAAAGTTTCAGCTTGTCGGGAATGGTAAGGTCACTGATGGAAAACCACTGTTCAGTATGGTTTGGGTAAGTCAGTCAAATTCTCTTCTAGTCTTTCAGAGTTAGAAAAAAATCAGGGAATTTCTCCCTTGGCAAAAATCTTGGACAGAAGATAGAAGATAAAACTGGTAGATTTTTAGACAGCAAAGAGAGTCTCCAGAAGACATAATTGCTAAGCAAACATCTGCTTTATGCCCCTCCTCCAGAAGCCTATTAACATGTAGTTATTAATGAACTGGAAACTCATTTTAATGAGCATTTAAATATGGTAAATAAAAAAGCCTGTGGGGAGTAGAGGTTTATAAAGCAGATTGACACCTTACTTTTTCTAAGTATCAATCTCAAAGTGAACATTGGCTTAGCCCATCATAAAGCAGCCTAAATTATTTTAAACTTAAGCAGCCTAAATTATTTTGAACTGTCATCCATTTGTGTGATTGTGTTTGCTTTTAATACTTATTTCCAGAATAAGAATCGTATGATATCTAAACAAAATCACATCATGGATAAAATTCAAACACAACACTTAGAAGTCATTTTCTGACTTGATATTTCAGCCCGCATTACAATGGTTTTTCCCATGTGTGCTGCAAATATTGAAGAGAGAGAATTTATGTTTGGAATGATAGGACTCAGGGTTGGCTGACCCAAGGAGGAACAAGGGCACTTTGAGAAAGGCACTCTGCACCTCCAGGGGACATCTCACTGAGGTGCTGGCCACTTCCTTCCTGAAGCCGTCCTGACCCTCTCCAGCTCCTCCGTCTATCCCGTATGCCTCGTCTTATTCCAGTCCTGGCAAGATGTTATAGCTCAGGCATATGGCTAAGGCTGTGGACTCTGCGGCCAGACGGTTGAGACAAATCCTTCTCTTTTACTAATCATGTGGCTTTTTGCAAGTTACTGGACCTTCTTGTACCCCATCCTGTTGTGAGGATTATGTATGTGCATGCCTGCAGTCTGTAATCAAAAGCTATACAATTCGCAGTACTGATGGCTTTGAAAACTATGGACTTGTTGGTGACCTTCACTTATTCTTGCCAGCCTGGGCGCTCCTTGAGAGCAGGAATTCGGCTTTGTCATCCCAGAGTCTAGCACAGTATCTGACCCATCAGAGGTATCCTAGGAATGCTTCTTGAAAGTGTAATCATTGCCTCTCTCTGCTTTTCGGGAGGGAGAGGACTGGGGCCTTGGTGTGTGCCACACCTTCTGGGGGCAAGACATGATTGCAAGAGGGACTTTACCTAACAAATGCAATCAGTGTAACTTGGTTTATTGAACCCTCAATGAATCCCCAACAATAAAAAAAAAAAGGCAAGAAAAAAAAAAAAAGAAAGTGCAATCATTGGATCAAACAGAGTTTTCTAACTGTTTAGAAAAATTTGAATAAGAAGATATTTTCCAAATGTTCATTTAAAATTGTTATCTGAAGTAAGAATGATAAGCCACCCTTTGATTCTCAAGAATTTGTAGATTACTTTTAAAGCAGTTTTGGGTAATGAATAGAAGGTTGAACATGGGTTTTACAGTTGAGTAAGTTTAAATTTCCATTCCACTCTTTTGAGTCATGCGACTCTGCACACATTTCTCTGTGTTTTGGGGCTTCAATCCTTCTCCCCTGCAGGGGGAGATTTTAATGCCCTTCACACGAATGTCATCAAGACCCACATCTAACATCCACGGCAATGGATTGGGCAAGTACTATCTTTAAAGATAGTGGCAGTGTGGCCACTAAATTGGTTTCCGTTGGAATATGAAATGCCTCAGTCAGGTTCCTAGAGCCTGGAACCATTAGGTTTTAAGTGAGTTTAGCAACTGAGATTGTTGTTTATACTGACCAGTGCTGCTGGCAGCTAAGAGGAATAGCTGGAAAGATTTTTATTAATCTGTAATAATCCTCTGGGAAATGCGATATTAAATATTTGCATACTTTATAAAAATGTATTACTGCTAAATCCATTGCTGTTTTTGAAAGCATTTTTTACAGAGCATAATTCCAGGGATACTACTAATAAAAGACAGAATAGAAATAGACAATTTCTGATTGGGTTTGTAATCAGGAAATCTCAAATTCTCTTTCTGAATCATATGTTCACATGGACAAAATATAAATCACCCTTTCTGAGGACCAGGAGAGCCCTGGTCCATGGCTTCAGGTTTTTGTATTGGAAATGACTTCTGATTCTACCCCTGACATTGGCAGCCAGTTTGTAAAAGCAGAATGCTTATCCTAAAATGGGTGGATTGATTGGCTTGACCGGACTGGGGAACCTGTCACCACCATGGAGGGACTCACGTAAAAGTGATCACTGGGGAAATAGCTGCAACAAATCTTCTCTAATGTGGGATTTCCACATGGCTACTGAGTTTGCTCCCCATTAGTATCTTCATTTGTTTTGGAAAGACAGTGCATGGTGAGTTTTCATTTTACCTGGCAGGGTCCTGCCCAGTCAGGCCCCCTGAATTGAAAAGCTTTCCTTATGCCTATGGAAAATGAATCACTACTTAGGAAGAACTTTGAAAACATAAAGAGTAAAATATTCCTCAATTATATGGTCTGAGACTGAAGGGAGCAAAAGATTCAAACACCCCTTCCTGAGAAATCTTTGTCTAATTCCAGGGCATTTTTCTCTTTTAAACATTAATGACAGAGCCATAACTTTGTGGGGTGGGGCTGGGGGGGAAGACAAACAGTGAATTTATAAACCCAGGTTATCTTTGTGGCATACTTTTTAATATGTCTAGCAAGTAGTAATTTTTAGTTAATTTTTAACCTTCCACGTCAAAGGTCATTGACCCGTTTTTATCCAGATTACTTAATCAGCATTCCACACCAATCCTTCCCACCTGGTCTTTGGCCTGCCCATTTCTTTTCTTTTTTTTTTTTTTTTTAATTGTTGGGGATTCATTGAGGGTACAAGAAACCAGGTTACACTGATTACATTTGTTAGGTTACTGGTTCTCAAGCTGGGGGTCATGACTCATTTGGGGGGTCAAATGACCCTTTCACAGGGATTGCCTAAATACATCCTGCATAGCAGACATTTACATCACGGTTCATAACAGTAGCAAAAATATAGTTAAGAAGTAGCAATGAAGTAGGAACTGTATTAAAGGGTCCTAGCATTAGGAAAGTTGAGAACCACTGTGTTAGATAAAGTCCCTCTTATAATTGTGTCCTGCCCCCAAAAGGTATGTCACACACTGAGACCACCTCACCTCCCTCTGTCCTTTCCTTTCTCTGTTCTTCCCTTCTCCTATACCCTCCTTCCTTCCCTTTCTCTGCTCTCCCCTCCCCCCCACCAACGTGTACTAGGTCATTAATTGTCCTCATATCAGTATTGAGTACATAGGATTCTTGCTTCTCTATTCTTGCGATGCTTAGGTTAAAGAATAACTTTAACCTAAGAATAACTTAGGTTAACACAAAGGGTGTAAAGTCTCCATCATTTTTAATGGCTGAATAGTATTCCATAGTATATGTATACCACAGTTTGCTAATCCATTGGCCTGCCCATTTTACTGGTCATGTTGGTTAATACACACGGACCATGTGGCCTCATCATTTTTAATGATGATGAGGTTGTTTTCTCCTAGTTCATTCCTAATAGTCATATCGCTGATCTTGCTATTTGGATACCTGGATCTAGGACTAGGAACTCATTTCAATGGCATGTTTCTCTATCTCCCAGAAAATCACAGGGATCAATGAATTGTTGATATTGATTTTGATACTGGAAAGCAGGGTGCTACTGTTACAAGGTATAAAAATGTAAAAGAGGCTTTGGACTTGTGTAATGGGTAGAGGCTAGATGTGCTTTCAAGCACTTGATAGAAAAAGCACAGACTACCTTAGAGAGATTGCTGGTAGAAACACAGACATTAAAGGCAGTTCTGGTGAGAGCTCATAAAAAGGAAAGGAGGGCTACAGAGAGAGCTTCTACTGTCTTCATGCACAGAATTTTCCTAGAACTAGGAGCATTATAGGTGCTTCTGGTGACGTCACCGAGGGGAAGGAGGAGCATGTTATCCAACTCTGAGGGAAAGGTGATACTTGTCATAAAGCATCAGAGAACTTGGCTGAATTATGTTATGCTGTTGGAAAGAAAGTAGAACTCAGAAGTGATGATGAACTTGGCTATGTAGCTGACGAGATTTCCAAGCAATGTGTGGCAGGTGAAGTCTAGTAACTCACTATTGCTTATACTGTGTAAAATGTGAGAAGAAAGAGATAAATTGAAGAAGTGAAAAGGAAGCAGAGCTTGACTTGGGAATTTCTCAGCCTGTCCAGATAACATACTACACAAACAGCCAAGAGCATGGTGCAACAGGTGTGCACTAAATAAGTGAAGAGTATGACTCATGGACACACTGGACTATCTCAGCTGAAGCAGAAATAGAGGTGTGGCCCTCTGTGGAGGACCCGCTTGTCTGCCGACTTGGATTCCCATGAATGGCATGGGAGCTGACAAAGTTTTTGAGAATTTTATGCCAGCAGAAACAGTGCCAGTCTGGACTCAAAGGGACAAAACAAAATCAAGAAAGACTAACTTAGAGACCAGAACCACTGGGCTAAAAGGACCTTCTGACTTGCATGGTGAAATGTGGGATTTGGACTTGATGGTCAACACAGATGAGATTTTAGACTTGGAGTTGATACCAGACTGGTTAAAACTTTTGGGTATGTTGGGATGGGGTGAATGTATTTTTTCATATAGGAAGGACATGAATTTGATGGGGGGGGGCAGAGGAAGACTATTATGGGTTGACTGTGTCCCACAGAAAGCTATGATATTTGAAATAGAATGTTATTTGAAAATAGGATGATTTCAGATGTAATTAGTTAGGTTAACATGAAATTATACTGGAGTAGGGTCTTTAATACTCTGTCTGGTGTCCCTGTAAGATATGGACAAGAGGCCCAGAGACAGACACACACTAGGAGCACAGCCCTGTGAAGACCAAGGCAGACACTGGAGTGATGGGTCTACAAGGATCGTTGAGGTACGGTTTCAAGTAAGGATTCTCCCCTGCTGTTTTCAGAGGGTACATAGGCCTCTTGACATATTGATTTCAGACTTTTAGCCTCTCGAACTGTGAGATAATAAATTTATGTTGTGTTAATCCATGCCATGGGTAGTACTTTATTGTAGCCACCCTATGAAACTGATTCAGATTCTGATACACACAATTTGAATATTCAATCATCTGCACAAAATGTATGATTAATTTCACATTAAAAAATTTTCATTTACAGGGGCTCATGCATGTAATCCCAGCACTCTGGGAGGCTGAGGCGGGTGGACTGCTTGAGCTCATGAGTTCAAGACCAGCCTGAGCAAAAGCAAGACCCTGTCTCTACTAAAAACAGAAAAACTGAGACAAGAGGATTGCTTGATCCTGAGTTGCAGGTTTTTGTGAGCTATGATACCATGGCATTCTACCTAGGGTGACAACTTGAGACTCTGTCTCAAAAATAAAAATAAAATAAAATAAAATAAAATAGCCGGGTGTTGTGGCGGGTACCTATAGTTCCAGCTACTTGGGAGGCTGAGACAAGAGAATTGCTTGAGCCCAAGAGTTAGAGATTGCTGTGAGCTGTGATGCCACAGCACTCTACTGAGGGAGACAAAGTGAGATTCTGTCCAAAAAAAAATTTTTTTTTTTTTCATTTAAATCTATTCTGTCCTGGTTTTCCAGGTATCATTACTTCCATTATTTTTAAGTATAAATAGGACAACCAAGTCTTTAAATACAGTGTAAAATTTTCCAGTTTGCTTCTGTAGTTACCCATAAATATCTTTAGCTAAGTAATGAATATTGGTTTTGTCCCTTATGTTTGAACTCCTAGGGTTTTCATGAAGACAACAATGTTAATTATTTAAACTGAATTATTTAAAAGGCAGACATGATAAAGGGGTGCCTAACCCTTTCAGGTGACCTACTTTTTAAAGAAAATGGCAATTTTCCCATAAAAATTTATAAATTATGGCTTAGTCATTATTTATAAATTTATTTTGTATTGATGTTTCCCCCTTGAAATACCAATGCTTATACCAATTGCTTTATTATTATTATTATTATTTTTTTTTTTTTACTGAGTTTTCTTTATGAAGTTATGTTTTGGGAATAAGTACCACAGTAGTAATGAAGACATTTCTTTTGAGGGACACTGGTGCCCCCAGGGAACATTTGGTGGGGTCCATGCTTTCTGCTAACAGAGCCCTCATCTACCCTAAGAGCCCAGGCAGTGTTTGGGGAAGGAAGAAGGATGACTAGAAGGAAGAGAGGCATTTTTCTTACAGTGTGGTAAAATTGCAAGAGTCCATTCATGCACTTTATCTACTCTCCCTGGTCATGAACAGAGCATGATTTCCGCATGGGTAGCCAGAGTAAAGACTTGTGCTGGAAATGCCATCCTGAGTATGTGTTAAAGGCAGGTTAGCTGTACAGAGTTTTCACCTCTACTTCTCAATGCAAAGACTGTTTTCACAATAGGTATTATCACCACAGAACTTTTCTTTTAAAGAAAAGATGACCAGGTCTTTTCCAGAAGCTTCTTTTGTTATTCATGGCAGTGTTACTGAAATCAGATCTAGTGGTATTGTTAGAATGGACCTAACCCCTGAATGTGAAAGCGCAGCATAAAGTGAAAACTGCTGAACAAATGCTAAGTATACAGACTCTCCTGTTGATGAACTTTCTGGTTTTCAACAGGCTATCTCGGAATCTATTTTGATTTTTGTAATTGAAAGCAACCTGACACACACACACACAAATTACTATCCCCACCCGTGGGTATTAGGCTGAGTTGTAGTTTTGTTCCTTGTCTGGGGAGCTTGAGCACTGCTTGCTTGGATGCATCCCCAGTTATAGACTTAGTAGGACTTGTGGGAAGGGGTTGGGACCAGGAATTTTTATTTCTATCAAGTTCCCAAGTGATAGTAATGCTGTTGGTTGGGGAATCTCACCTTGGCAGCCACTGCTTAGCAAATAGTCTTGTCCAGCTCTAAGGCAGAAAGTTGAAGAGATTTCTTTTGTCACTTTAGCTTTCCTCCCTTTGAAGTTCTCACTAGAGGGCAGTGTAATTACAGCTGCTGGGACGCGGAGTAGACTGACTTCACACTGAATCCAGACCAATCTTTCCCCCCTAGTCTAATAAACTCCTGCTTCAACACAGGCATCTTTAGTTTTACATTTTGTTTGTGGATGTTTCACATAGCAATCTGTAGGTAAAAAAGGTTCTGCTGCTAAAAATAAGTTTAAAGGCTGCTGCTCTCTTCTGTCTTTTTGTTTTAAAGTCATGTTTCTGTTAGCTGCAAGCTGAGGCTGCTGGATGCCAGATCTCATTTCCTATTATTCAGAGAACTTTAGAGTTGAGAAATAGATTTGCTCATTGAGCCCACTGTTTCTAAACGTTTTTTCAGTGACCCCATTTCTATTAGTAATAGAAATAGGCTTCGAGACCAAGTAAGTCTGGAAACAGTGAGTTGAAACTATGCAGGCTTCTTTACTGGAATGTTCCGCAGAGCCTTTATTTGTACACTGGAAACCACTGGGACAGGATGTGGAATGCAGTTCCACTGCAGGAGGAAGACTGTCTGGACATTTTGGAGGGAAAACACCTGCCTGGTCCTCATTCTTCATCTTTTTTACAAGGAATTAGAGCCTGGAAGAGAAAATGGCCGCGGGTAGTGACAGGACCGAAGCATCCCTGTGGGACTGCACGCAGTGACAACTCTCAGGGGAGTCGAGTGCATTCCTCCTCATGCTGTGGGTCCTCCCATTCCATCTGCTGGAGCATGCTGGCTCCAGTCACCTGCAGGCCATGCCTTGTTACTGCTTAGGGACTGTGCTCAAGTTCCACTATGTGAGACTAGACTTCCTAGACCACCTCTCCAACATAGCCCTCTTTCTGTCACTCTTTATTTCCTGTCCTTGCTTTATCACCATCTGTTATGTATTAATATGCTTACTTGTTGGGGGCGGTGCCTGTGGCTCAAAGGAGGCCCCATATGCTGGAGGTGGCGGGTTCAAACCCACTCCTGGACAAAAACTGCAAAAAAAAAAAAAAAAAAAAAAGCTTGATGCTTGATTGTTTTTTGTTCGTTTTTTCCCTATGAAATAGAAGAGCCAGAATAGAAGGCACTTTGTCCTCATTGGTATCGGGAATATTCCTAGTACTTTGTGGGTGTGCAGTTAACGTATATTGAGTGATTTAGCTAATGTTATCAAAGTATATAACATCCAATTGTTTATTGCGTCTGAGTTCTCCAGAGAAACAGAACCAATATATTTATATGCAAATATACATAACACGTTACATATAAATATTGTTAAATGTGTTAAAATGGTAAAAATTGGTATCTTTATATGAAATGGTTCTAACAATACCCAGATAATCTGAATGTCTTACAAAATTTCCACTTCCATTTCCGTGATAAAAAGTATTAATACAATATTTAACACTGTCTCCTAATTGTTTAATTAGAATAGTATTTTATTTTTATGTACCATGGTTATGTTAGAGAACATTCTTCCAGGCTTCAAGACGTTTGAATTTAAATACTATTAAGATAATGATGAATATGTGTATTTATCCAGACTTTTCTGAGGAGGAATGCTACACTGGGCTTGACTGTAATTTAGATAATTGCCTTGGAGATAATGGCTGCACTTTATTTTCCACTTTCCAGATCTCACGGGAGTGCTTTTAACTGGCACTCTGTCCTGCAACTGTACAGGGGAAGGGAATTCAGGCCAAGGTCATCTCAGATTTGTTCTACAGGAAGGAGGGTTCCCTGGAAGGAGGGGGCAGTGGTGGTGATGATGATGGTGAATTGCCAACAGACAAGAAAGCACAGGACCTTTCAAAGAGGTTTTAGAAGTTGAGTAATCTACCTTAAGGTCTACCCTCTCCTCCCTTGCTGAGTGTTCCAGGGCTTCATCTCTTTCCTAGGAGCCGTAAGTTTCCTCCTCCCCTCTGACCTTGAGGTAACAGGGGTGGGGAGTGGAGGGGTGTGTGTGTGTGTCTTAGGTACAAAAGAAGCTAACAATAAATGTGATGTGTTGAAGATCTGATGTGTTAGATACTTGCTGGGTCTAAATCCCATCTACAGTGAGAGAGAAAAGTATTTTCAGAAATGTATTCACACTCACTAGTAACAATCAACTGGTCCTCTTGGTAACCTTTGAAGGAAGGTTAGAGATAATGGGGGATGATGCTTGTCAGATGAGAGTGAGTGACCTGGGGTGGCATTCCAGCTGTCACTGGGAGGTGACCTTCCAATGACACCATGTCAGCTGCCATCCGCTCTGCCCTTTCACACAGTGAGCCCAGATAGCCTTTTTTGGAGACCCATTAGATGAAGCATCCTCTTCCTTGGGGTAAGATAAATACCACTCCAATTTGTATCAGGCAAGCTCTTGCTTTAACAGAGTGGGTGACAATGACAATCAGAAACTGGATTACATCCATAAAGAGCCATGCTGACGAGGAGGAAGAGTTGCCGGTGGTTGATCAGACATTGACTGCTTCCCATGTACTTGGACTTCACAGAATGTGGGCAGAGGCTCTTTTTGGTGAGATGCTTCTGGGGTTTTCTAGGTCTTTCTTGTGCAAATAACTGATCAGATGACTCTCCAGCTGAGTCAGGAGCCATCCTGGGAGCCGCTCATCCTCTGTGCTCTGGGAAGGCCCAGCTCGTCCTCCTGTTTCTGTCTAGTCTGACCATGTGCTGTTTCCACAACTTCAAGGCTGAACTGGGAACTGGACTTCCAGGCTCTTCTTCTGCACACTTTTCAGATAACTAGGGTTATTCCTGCTGTCCCAGAGCTGCCAAAATTCCTTTGTCTTTTCCCACCACTTTGCATGCTCTAGCTCTCCTGCTGTCTTAGTTTGGTATGAGAAAGTCAGAAATAAAACTCAGAAGAAACAATCTCCTGCCTGATGGGGATGGATGAGGACACCAGTCTTCCCAGAGAGAAGAGGTGATGAAGAGAAAAAATACAGAAATGGAGGAACGTAGTCTGGAAGGAGAAGGGAGTGGAATCAGTGCCTGCAACTAACAAAGGGAGCAGTAAGGCTGCTAGGCTCTGAATTCAAATGCAGTCCCTTCATTCTTCTCACTGTGCTCTCGGGCACTTTGATGTGGTAATTGACACCATCCTTGTTCCTCATGACTGCCTCCAGACAACTGGGAGAAAACAAAAAACTTAATTGATTTGAAACTCATTCAACTAGACCACCCCCTTACGTTCCCTGATCCTCAGGTCTCTACCATACTCACCAGACTCTCTGCCATCAATTCCTCCCATCCTCCACATCCGCCTCTCCAGCTGTGTGGTACTAGAGAGCTGTCCCTTCATTGGGATATGGGATTCCTGCTTCTTCTCCCTTCTGAGAACATTTATACTACAGTCATTTTTTCTTTAACATTTCACTTCTTTTACTTAAATTGGTCCTTCTCATTTAAAAATTTATTCAGCAGCTCCATTTTAGAACTCCCTCACTTGACCCCCCAGCCTCTCCCCAGTTATAGCCTGAGCTCTCTTCCTTTCATCATAGAAAATCTTCTTGAACAAGTTGCCTCTATTGACTGTTTCTGTCTCCACACTTCCCTCTCATCTTTTAACTCACCTGGCAGTATCCTGTCCGCCAAATGGAAACATCTCTTGTTAAGGCCAAAAATGGCTTCCCTGTTTGCAAGTCCAGTGAAAACACTTCCGCAGCCTTTTACTTGGCTTCTTGGTGTCATTTGACACTGACCTCTCCTTCCTGCCTGAAACACTTCCTTCCCTTGACAACTATGGTAGCTAAAACCCTTTAGGTTCTCCTCCCTTCTCTCTGGCCTCTCCCTAGCCCACCATGCATGTTCATTCTTCTCCAGCCGTTCCTGGGGGTCTCCGCAGCTCTCTTGTCTTTGTATCTCCTCCCTAGGCAGTTTCACGGCTGCTCCTTTCTCACTTTCTATCTATATGGTGCTGACATGTTTACATGTCTAGTGAGACATGTCTTCTGGGTCCTGGACACTATCTGACTAATGTCTATGTGACATCAGCATCTTTAACCTATCTCATGATCTTCCCTCACAAACTCTGTCCTTTTCCATGGCCCTCTATCAGAATAGTGGTGCCACCCTATTCTGACGTTCCCTCTCCTTTAACTCCTATATCACCCTATCTAGATGTTCCCTCTCCTTTAACTCCACAGTTGATTCTTCCCCGTGTTCTATCAGTTTTACTTCAAATAGTTCTCAAAAGTGTTCTTTCTGTTTCTGTTTCTAATATCTTAGTGTCAGTGCTATCTTCTTTGGTCTGGATTAACACCTAATAGCTCTTCTTCCCATAAGTTCTGGTTGTCCTTCTAACTATTATAATTCTCCACCTTGTGGCCAGAGTGATCTTTTCTGAAGGCAAAAATAATTACAATTTTTTTACTTAAAAATCATCTTCCCAACTTCCCTACTATGACCTAAAACACCTACAAGACCTCACACTGTACCTCTTCCTCCTTGCCACAGTGCCACCTTTTCGTCTCCTGATTTTTTTTTTGGTGAGGGTAGCTGGGCCTTGGATCCAATTGCTCCCTACCAACCCAGTGCCATCTTGCAGTAAATTTTCCCTCATGCCAGCTTTTTGCCAGTGGCCATCTTTCAGTTCCTAGGGCACACCACACTTCCCCTTGCCATAGAGCTTCTGTACACACTGTTCCAGCTTTAACCTCAGTGTCAGGTGTGTACTTTTTGTTCTTCAGCTCTTGGCTCAGACGTCACTGTCCCAAAGATATCTTTTTTAAAAATCTCCGGTCAAGGTCAGGTTCTTTTATCTTCTCCTAGATCTTCTCCTCCCAGAGAGTATTTCTTAGTTGGTGACTGCACATTTCTTGTTATGCCTAATATAAAATTCATATCCAAGTCCCACATTAGGCTGTGTACTCCGTGGCATATTGAGGAAGAAGTCTGTTATCACTGCTTGCAAGTATATCCCAGGACCTAGAAAAGGGTTTGGAAGAGTAGGGGCTTCATAAAATACTTTTAAAATAAATTGACAATTTATCAGGCCCCAGTTGTCTCATGTTATAAAATAGACACTTTCCTATAAACCTCATAGAAATTCTGCAAAGATCAAATGAGACACGTGCACATAGGAACCTAGTGTGGGATCTGATGTTGGCTTGTTGCTCAACGTAGTTTTCATTCCTGTTCTTCCATTTCCCCTTTTGCTTCTTTCTGTTTTATAAGCTAGCAACTATTTACCTGCTCTTATGAGCAGGAAGTTTATAGGTGTCTTATGGTCCAGACTTTGGTGTTGGCAGATGAAAGTAATGAGTAGAAGTCTAGGGAGAAGCACAGGGCTTATCTCTGAATCCCAGGAGTGTTCAGGGGTCTTCTTCAGGTTCCATTTCTCCAGACTATGTCCCAATTTCACTATGCCCAAGCAGGTTCTTCTTCCAGGGGCAGATGACAGGGAGAGTCTTTGTTCAGAGTTCAGCAGAGACTGTCTTGTTAGAAGGATGGGCCAGGCTCTGGGGTTGTGGAGCAGGGCGTTCAGCCATCATCAGAGGAGCAATGCTTGGTATGAAGCACCCTCGTGGCTCTTCCCCTAGCCATTGGGGCTCATCCTTAGCTGTGGCTCCGATTGCTCCTGGGGAGGCTTTTGAATCTCAAATGCTGCCTCTCACTGCTTTGATATACACTCCTCCAAGACTGTCTTTATTCCAGTATTTAAGTGACTGTTCAGGTTGATAAATTTATGTGTCTACTTAATTTTTTGATTCTTTCATTTACCCAAGACTGCAATGAATGCTTTTTAGCATCACATTCACTTGTGGAAACTTGACAAAAATATATATTGGCCGTGGCCATCCCTAGAGCTTCTGATTTAGTAGGTCAGGTTGGAGGCCAGGTGTTCACACATTTAACAAGCATTGGTTTTACTGATGGAGTGGTCACAGTTTGATGCAGCAAACCTTGTTTCTAATCCTTGGCAGAGTTTGCGGTGTAACTGTTGTCTCCTTTTGGGGGCTGAGGAAGCAGGCACTCAGAGACACTTATACGGGCTGGTCCATGATCATGTGGTTAAGAATCTGGTTCCGTAAGGACTCAAAGCCTTTGTTCTTTTTCTTCTAACTGCTGGCTTAGAATGGGACATTCTCAGTCCTTGTCTCATTTCTTTTAAATTGTTCCATGATCTTGTTTACTTTCTCTCTGTCTTTGCTGACTACTCCCAAAGGTCAAGTCAATGCAGTGTATGACTTAAGGCTGCCATCTAACATGGTGAGTGTCATTAAATGGTTACTTATTTCCCCAAGTGATAATAAATAGATCATGAATTCTTGAAATCAATTTAATGGATCTTTGAACTGTTTAAGCCACTAAACATTGTTTAGGTCTAAGTGATCATGTACTATTCACAGCTAATGACATCTACTGAAAAAAGATGGGATTGTCAGGCTTCTAGAGATAGTGTGCTTAGTTTCCATTTGTGAAGGTGCCTGAAGGGGATGTTCAGGTACAGGGAACATGACATGCACATGGACAGCTGGCAAGAGACTTCTTCTTAGCATGTCTGCTATTTATCATAGCACCTAATAGTATATAATCTTAAGTAAATGCACCCTGTCTCCAATCTAGGGAAAATTATAACAATAAATGAATTTTTAAATAATATTCCTTTCATACAAAGGACTCCCTCTATAATAGACCTCACTAGAAAAAACGTGAATAGCCAATACAAGTCTTAGAAATAAAGACAAATTTGGAGGCATAACATTACCAGACTTCAGGTTATACTTCAAGTCTATAGTGATCAAAATAGCATGGTACTGGCACAAAAATAGAGATGTAGATGTATGGAATAGGGTAGAGAATCCAGAGATGAAACCAACCACATATTGCCATTTGATCTTTGATAAACCTAACAGAAACATGCACTTGGCAAAAATTCCTGTTTAATAAAATGGTGCTGGGAGAAGTGGTTCACCAGATGTAGAGGACTGAAACTGGATCCATACTTCTTACCATTGACAAAAATTGATTCTCACTGGACAAAACATTTAAATTTAAGACAGGAAACAATAAAAATTCCAGAAGAAAGTGTGAGAAAAATGCTTAAAAATATTGGCCTGGGAAAAGATTTTATGAGAAAGCCCTTCCCACCCCACCCCTGCAATTGCTGCAACTCCAAAAATAAATAAATGGAAGTTAATCAAACAAAAAAGCTTCTGCACAGCCAAGGGCACTACAACTAAAGCAAACAGGCAGCCTGAAATGGGAGATTTTTGCACGTTAAAAATCTGACAAGGGCTTGATAGCTAATCAACTATGAACTAATCTATAGAGAACTCAAAATAATCAACAAGAAAAGCACAGACAATTCCATTAATAGGTAGGCAAGAGACTTGAACAGAAACTTCTCCGAAGATGACAGATGAATGGCTAATAAACATATGAAAAAATATTCATCATCTTTGATCATCAGAGAAATGCAAATAAAAACCACCCTGAGATATCACCTAACTCCAGTAAGATTAGCCCACGTAACAAAATTCCAAATCTGCAGATACTGGCATGGATGTGGAAACAAGGGAACACTTCTACACTGTTGGTGGGATTAAAAACTAATACAAGTTTTATGGAAAGAAGTATCGAGAATTCTTAAAGAACTGAAAGTTGACCTTCCATTTGATCCCACAATTTCATTACTAGCTATCTACCCAGAAAAACAAAAATCATTTTGCCATAAAGACATTTGCACCAGAGTGCTTATTGCAGCTCAAGTCACATTTGCCAAGTCGTGGAAGTAACCACAATGCCCATCTACCCATTGGCCGTCAATCAATCCATGAATGGATTAACAAACTGTGGCATATGTATACCATGGAATACTATTTAGCCATAAGAAATGATGGAGACTTTACATCTTTTATGTTTACCAGGATGGAGTTGCAACACTTTCTTTTTAGTTAATTATCTCAAGAATGGAAAATATATATATATTCAATTTACTAAATACTAATATGAAACCAATATATAAATAATTACATGTCCATCAAATGATAAAACACAAATGTAGTCTAGCAAGGGGAGCAGAAAGGAGGGAAATAGGGGGATGGGGGAGGATGACTGGTGGATTAATTAGGGGGGGAGGATTAATTAGCAGGAAGGATCTCACCTAATGTATACAATGTGACGTTGTTCAGCTCGCCCTCTGGGGAAAGGGCTCTTCTACAACTTGAATTTTCCCTTGGAAATGAGAACAATGCAACCTAAATAGTTGTATCCTTATATTAATTTGAGATTTAAAAAAAGACTAAAAAATAATTTCATACAAATTTCTGTTTTACTTTTGACTTTTCTATTTTGATTCCTTTTTTGTAATGAAGAGTGTTCCATATTTTATTTTATCCTGCTTTAGATCTTATTCATAGGTCAGTAATTACCATAGAGTTCTAGCCACATACAATAAATTCAAAGCAACACATGGATGTCAAGAACGCCCACGCCCATTGGCAACTGGTGGTAGAACTTAACTTTTTGCTGAGAAACAATGAAAAGCATTAAGAATAAACAAGAGGAACACAAACAGCTGTGGAATAGACAATCCTGGTGTAACTGTGCCAAATTTTTACCTAATAAGTATCCAAACACTGTTTATGGCTTTCTGACTTTTAGAATTATTCTATTGACAAACTGAAACCCAGATATTGTGAAAACAGAAGAGACAGCAGAAGTTGAGAACTGCAAGGGGAGAGGAGAGATGAAACAGAATTGGATTCTAGGATGCTCATTTAGAAGGTGGGAAGGAAAAAGACAATGTCTGAGTGACAATAAAGAATAAAGACAATAAAGAAATAAAGAAGATAGTAAATGATTTAACAAGACAAGATTGATAGAGAAACTCAAAATAGTGATATGCCTCTATTAGAGAGTTGGGACTTAACTAATATCTCACCACAGTAGCCATAAATCAGTGGATGATTTTGAAAACAGATTAAGAAAAAAAAGGTCTGAGTGTATTGTCTAGAGATTGAGTGGTATCTCCTAAGTGAAACCCAGGAACAGAATCTGTTAAGAGCAACATCAATGGTTTCCTTAAGAGAGGAACTAGGGCTCAGAGGTGGGAGAAGGATTGCCTTTCTATCTCCTTTCATTTTTTTTGCTTTGATAAAACATACATCTAAAAATGGACTGTACTTTATCAGAGTATCACTGATAAATTATGGAAAGGTGAACTTTCTCACAATACTGTAACTCCCCACTTAGGATGTGTCAAGCAGAGTGTCTCTCTATTTGGAAAAACCAGCATGTGAAGCAACAGGTAGAAATATGACTTACCTCATTTGCTTCTTGCAGCAGGTAAGTAAAGTGAGGCTGGGCTCAGGTTTGTAGTCTGGAAAGTGAGAAGAGCTTTACGTAAAGGGATGGTGTTGGTTATTGACAAAGGAATGGAGAAGGTGAGCCTGGAGTTCTGTCCTCCCCTCCACCAGGAAATAAGGACCAGCCACAAGCAACCACAATCTCAACATTCTGATAAACAGGGCAGACCAGATAGATGGCACTTGCCACAAATCTTGATTGGGCAATAAAGCACACTCTGTCTTCAGCAAAGGAGAAGTCAGAGTCTCTCACCACAGAATTATAATCCCTCCATTTTGGCACCAGCAGAGACTTAGTTATCCTTGTATTAAGATTATTGTAAATGAATCACTGCTACCATATCAATAACTTCTTGCAGAAGCAAAGTTTTCAGATTTTCTTGCCACCTAATTTTGTTAGTGATGACAAGATTGCTGATATGTCTGCTATTTCACTAGGTTCCTAGTTTAGTCTCACGCTATGGGTCTTTTCCAAAATCACAACTTTCCTTCTGGCACGTCTCATTGGGGTGCATTTTTAAGGGTCCACACCCTCCTCTTTTCCTCTGTGGCTTTTGACCTTCATTCCTATCTCCAAAGTTAGTTGCACTGTTTCCCCCCTATTATTTGCTTTGTTAAGTCTCTCTATCTGCAGGATCTCAAAAGCAATTTAGTCTTACAGGATCAAGTGTCAGACGTCTGCCTCCCATTATTGCAATTATTAATCGCTGACTTATTTTTTCCTGTTTGATCAATTAAACCTGTTCTGGAACCACCTCCTTCCAGATGTTTCCAGCTGGCTTCAGGCCAGCATTCTTCTCTCTGTCTGTGGGTAGCTGTGAGCCAGGCATAAGTCAACCAATTTGCCACGAATTTTACGTAATGGCCCCAAAGCCCACATATGGTCTCACAATAGGTCAGTTGTCCTAATAATCATTTGAGAGGTAGGAAATGGAAAATATATTCATGAAGGGACCATAGAGAAAAGACAATGTTGCCCATCTTGCATGTAGAAGAAGGAAACAGAGTGTGGGATGTGCCCTCCAATAACACTCCATGGCTATGCTCTGAGTAATTATAGCTTCCTGTCACTCTCAAGATTTACCTTCCCTTTATCAGTCATGCTGCTTATCTGATGGGTGAGAAACTCAAACTCAAATCCTTCAAAAATAATATCTATAAAGTGGACTGTCAAATTCCCCAATAGTTTTTCATCCTTTCTGACTTTTTTTTTTTTTTTTTAAGCTTCAAAGGCCTGGAAAAGCTAAGCAAGAGATAAGAAATTTAAAAATGATTTGATCATTTTAAAATTGGCACACAATGCTTTGCAGTCTTCTTTTAGAATATGACATTTCCTACACTGTTCTCAGAATGAACTCCCTACTAGAAAGGTATAGTTTAGGTATTGGACATAGAGTCTACATAAATTAGATACCTGAAAATGGAGACTTAAGCATTTAGTTGAATTTCATCTACATTCAGATAAAATAAATTTCTAATTTGCAGGAAAAAAAAGCCCATAAATCTAGATAAAGACGTGATATTTTGTTCTCATCTGGGCCAAGGTCAGATGGAATGGATAATGCTGTGGATAGATGATGCTCTCAGTGAAGAGAGTTGTTTAATTACTATTCCTCTTACAACAAGAAGACATCTCAATTTCATTTTATTTTTATTTGTTTATTATTATTATTTTTTTTTGTAGAGACAGAGTCTCATTTTGTCACCCTCGGTAGAGTGCCATGGCATCTCAGCTCACAGCAACCTCCAACTCCCAGGCTTAGGTGATTCTCTTGCTTCAGCCTCCCGAGTAGCTGGGACTACAGGCACCTGCCACAATGCCTGGATTTTTTTTTTTTTTTTTTTTTAATTGCAGTTTGGTTGGGGTTGGGTTTGAACTTACTACCCTTGGTATATGGGGCTGGTGAGCCACAGGTACCGCCCCTTATTTTTATTTTTGTTTTAGACATCTCAATTTTAAATATTTATGCACCTAACTTAAATGCTCCCAAATTTATGAAACAAATCTTAAGGGGTCTGAGTAATATGATATCCCATAACATCATAATAGCTGGGTACTTTAACACCCCTCTGACAGAACTGGACAGAACCTCTAAACAGAAACTAAACAAGGATACAAAGGACTTAAATGTGACCCTAGACTAAATGGGATTAATAGACATATACAGAACACACCATCCCAAAGCTAAAGAATATACTTTTTTCTTGTCAGCCCATGGTACATACTCCAAAAGAGATCACATCCTGGGATACAAATCAAACCTCAGCAAAATTAAAGGAATAGAAATTATATGTTGTCTCTTCTCAGACCACAAGACTATAAAGGTGGAACTCAACTCCAAGAAAACCATGCATCCCCACACGAAAGATGGAAACAACCTTATGCTAAATGATTGTTGGGTTTAGGAAGAGATAAAAGAGGAAATTGTTAAATTCCTCAAGTAGAGCAACAGTGAAGACACAAGTTACCCAAACCTGTGGGATATAGCAAAAGCACTTCTGACAGGAAAATTTATTGCACTAGATGCCTATATTTAAAAAAAAAAAAAAAAAAAAAAGAAAAGAAAGTGAGCACATCAACACAATCACAAACCAAATTATTAAACTGAAAAAAGAAGAACAATCTAACCCTGAATCCAGCAGAAGAAAAGAAATAACCAAAATTTAATCAGAGATTAATGAAATTGAAAACTAAAAAATCATCCTGAAAACTAATGAAACAAAAAGTTCGTTTTTTGAAAAAATAAATAAAATAGATTTACTGTTGGCCAGACTAACTAGAAACAGAAAAGTAAAATCTCTAGTAATCTCAATCAGAAATGATAAAGGGGAAATAACAACAGATGCCGCAGAGATGCAAGAGATTATTTCTGAATACTAAAAGAAACTCTATGCCCAGAAGTTGACAACAGGGAGGAAATGGGTCAATACTTGGAATCATCCTCTCTACCTAGACTTAATCAAGAAGAAATAGATCTCCTGAACAGACCAATTTCAAGCACTGAGATCAAAGGAACAATATAAAATTTCCCAATAAAAAAATGCCCTCGTTCAGATGGCCTCACACCATGCTGGGGTCCTGCCCTGGGGGCAGGGTCTGTTAAGACCTGTGAATGTGGTGGCAACTGACTGAAGAAATATAAAGTTAGAAACAATGAGAAAAAAAGAGACAAGATACACAGGATAGAATTTTCAAAGGTGGGAACTCAGGGGACCACCGCCCGTGTGGGGTTCTGATAGTGGCCCTGAGTATTATTTCCACTAAACTTTTATTGAAGGCTATTTGCTCATTAGCCCAAAGAGTAAGCTGAGGAAGGGAACAAAGATTCCAGCAGTTTCTGTGAGTGAGTATATTATCTCCTTTTGTTTCTATAATCATTAACTTTAAGAGCTTGAGCAGTCTTGAGAAATATGGAACCTGAGCCTTGTCCGGGAGAGAGGGGAAGCCTTCTGTCTGAGGTCACACATACAGATTCTTAAGGAGGTGTTAAATTCCACTAGTTCACTGTGTAGTAAAATGCTACTGGTGTCAATCTCCTCTGAAGAATTGGTGGGTGGGACAGAGGAATTTTCCTCTCATCACCTCCACAGAGGATCTTCCTCTGAAATAAAGGATATAAGCCCTCCTACCCATATTTCAGGGTTTGAGCTATTCTCTTGATCTCTGCCCCAGTCAAATACAAATCTCCACAATGGGTATTTGCTTTGTTTGTTTACTGGGCAAGAAATAGCCCAGTTAATGTATCTTTCCAGGCCTTGCCAAAGCATCTTCTTTGGCCATTATTCCTCAGAGTGTTTGCAGACCCAACAGGGGTGTTAGTAAGCTGTATCCCCAATAGGTCAGAGTTCTAAGAAAAGCAGGAAACTTGCTCAGATAAAAATTTAGTAGCAGCTGGTTTAAAGTTAATCTAGTTGACTTTTCTTTGTTCTGCTTCACTCAGCTTACTTTTTTATTTTCCCCTTTTCTGGGGGGTGTTTTCCCTTGCCAAGAATGAGGTCTTTGGTCCCCATTCTACCTACAACACCAGAATTTTACCAAATCTTCAAAGAAGAGCTTATACCCATGTGCAGAAACCATTCAACAAATTGAGAAGGAAGTAATGTTCCCTAACACATCCTATGAAGCAAACATCATCCTGATACCAAAACCAGGAAAAGACGCAACTAAAAAGAAGAAATTCAGATCAATTTCACTAATGAATATAGATGCAAAAATTCTCAACAAAATCCTAGCCAATAGAACAGCTTCTTATTAAAAAAGTCATACATCATGATCAAGTAGGTTTCATCCCAGGGATGCAAGGCTGGTTTAATATACACAAATCCATTACATAATTCACCATATCAAAAGGAGCAAAAACAAAGACCATATGATCCTCTCAATAGATGCAGAAAAAGCATTTGATAAACTCCAACATCCTTTTCTAATTAGAACTCTGAAGACTATAGGCATAAGTGGTGCATTTCTTAAACGGAGTGAAGCTATCTATGACAAGCTCATAGCTAATATTATACTGAATGAAGTTAAACTGAAAGCTTTCCCACTCAGACCTGGAACTAAACAAGGTTGTCCTCTATCACCGCTACTATTCAACATAGTGTTGGAAGTTCCGGACAATATAATCAGGCAAGAGAAGGTAATAAAGGGCATCCAAATGGGGGCAGAGGAAGTTAAAATCTCTCTCTTTGCTGATGATATGATCTTATACTTAGAGAACCACAAGACTCCTGGAAGTGATCAAAAAATACAGTAATGTCTCAGGATATAAAATCAGTTTCCACAAATCAATAGCTTTTTTATATGCAATAACAGCCGAGATCAGAAGCTAATCAAAGACACAATTCCCTTCACAGGAGCTTCAAAGAAAATGAAATACCTAGAAATATTCCTAACAAAAGAGGAGAAGAACCTCTGTGAAGGAAAATTACAAACCCCTAAGAAAAGAAATAGCAGAAGATATTAACAAATTGAAGAACATACCATGTTCATGGCTGGGAAGAATCAACATTGTTAAAATGTCTATACTTCCCAAAGAAATCTACCAATTCACTGCCATCCTTATTAAAATACCAACACTGTATTTTAAAGATTTGGAAAAAAATAATTCTTTGTTTTGTATGGAACCAGGAAAAAATTGTATATAGCTAAGGCAATTCTTAGTAATAAAAACAAGACCAGGGGCACCATCCTACCAGACTTTAGGCTGTACTACAAGTGTGATCAAGACAGCATAGTATTGACACAAAAATAGAGACATAGACATCGGAAACCAAACAGAAAACCATGAGATGAGACTAATATCTTACAGT
>CAUYPK010076599.1:0-14342 GCA_963574355.1 Loris lydekkerianus
AATATACAAAAATTTAAAAATGGTAATTTTTTTTAATTTTTACAAATATCATTAATTACATTTTTTTTTTTTTTTTTTTTTTTTTTTTTTTCTTTTTTTGCAGTTTTTGGCCAGGGCCAGATTTGAACCCACCTCTGGCACATGGGGCCGGCACCCTACCCCTTTGAGCCACAGGAGCTGCCCCAGATGTACTATTTTAAAATTAGAATAAAATATCATTTAGAAACAATTAGTATATTACAAACATATGACATACAACGTAATCATAAAGACTTAATAAAAAAATTATGTAAGAGAAGGGTTTCACTCATATTCAGGTTGGTCTTTTTTTTTTGAGACAGAGTTTCACTTTGTCACCCTCGCAGGGGTCCTCAAACTTTTTAAACAGGGGGCCAGTTCACTATCCCTCAGACCGTTGGCGGGCCGGATTATAGTTAAAAAAAAAAAAAACAAAAAAAACTATGAACACATTCCTATGCACATTGCACATATCTTATTTTGAAGTAAAAAAACAAAACGGGAACAAATATAATCACATCACCACATGTAGCCTGTGGGCCGTAGTTTGAAGACCCATTAGAGTGCCTTAGCAACATAGCTCACAGCAATCTCAAACTCTTGGGCTGAAGTGATTCTCTTTCCTCAGCCTCCTAAGTAGCTGGGACTATAGGAAACCGCCACAACACCCCACTATTTTTAGGGATGAGGTCTCACGATGGCTCAGGGTGGTCTCGAAACTGTGAGCTCAGGCAATCCACCTGCGTTGCCTCCCAGAGTGCTGCACAATGACTTGTAAGTAAATACAAACTCAGAACTAAAAATAGAAGAACATTTACCACTCTTTATTCTGGGTGAGGATAAATTTCTCCTAAAATTTTTCTGAAATTCATAACTTTTAGAGTGGACTTTAAAAATAAAGAACAGAGAATGACTTTGTAATAAGTGGTATAAGTTTACTTAGAATTTTTTCTTAAATTAGTTTAGGAAGGTATCACATGTACTCACTTTTAAAGATACATTTTAGAGATTATTGTGTTTTACTTCATTAGTTTTTTCCAGGCAAGTTTCTGTTTCAGGGTTGTATTTTTTTTCAAGAGTTATCCTCTGCTGAGTATGGGACACAACTACATTGCAGATTGTTACCTAACAGATGCAAAAAATTATAACCTAATCATTTGTACCCTTACATTAATCTGAAATAAAAAAATAAAATTCTGAAAGATCAAAATAAAAAAATAAGTCATCCTCTGTATTGCTAAGAATGGTAAAACATAGATTTTCCTTCTTAATGTCTTACTTTTTAAAACTACAGAACCAATAGTTCTTAAATGCATTTTCCACTCAGTAATGCCCTATTTTGTAAACAACAACAAAAAATAGAAAATAGCACCTTGAATTAGAAGTTCCACCCTGATCAGCTATAGAGAAAACAAATTAGAGGCAGCAATAATTACACTTTAATCTGTGAATAAGTAATTATTCAGCAACATTTTCCCCATTCATAGGGAGATTAAGTATTGGCTTGTAAACGCTGAACCAACTAATAATCTTTTCTAGAGAATCTTTATACAATTTCTATTCCCCTTTAATTCCCTCATTCAAGATAGCAGAATCTTTAAATGCTTTCTTCAGGTCTATTTTGGCCAAGTGACTTTGTGAATTGAAACTGTATAATAAAAGCAAAGGGAAAAAAAGCACAAAGATAAATATTCTTATAGAGCAAGACCAGAACAGATGGTCACCTTGACTTTAGGGGCAAAACTAGTATGCTGTAATACAACATTACAGTGAGAAAGATCACTCTGGGGAGAAAGAAAGCCAAGAAAACAGGACACACTGACACCCGTGGTAGGCAATGTCAAGTGGCCTACATTCCCAGAAACAGGAACAGCACCT
The DNA here is from genome assembly GCA_963574355.1 of Loris lydekkerianus. Lineage (NCBI taxonomy): Eukaryota > Metazoa > Chordata > Mammalia > Primates > Lorisidae > Loris > Loris lydekkerianus. The sequence goes on from CAUYPK010076599.1 coordinate 1,897, forward strand.
GAACCAGTGCTGTTACCAGATCACTGTGGCATTATCGATACATCCCAGCAATTGTATGGTACTTATTCCTTTGGTTTTCTTGCATTTATCAGAAGGCACAATACAATTTGTATCATTTAGGGCACAAAGGATGCTGTTTCTGTTTTTTGCAGTATGTCCAGCTCTTCTGCCAGACATGGGTCAAAACTGTTACATCAGAAAATAAATAGAAACAGAGGTCTCAGCAAGTTAATACTCAATGATGGACAGTGTTAAGTTTTAGTTAATATACTTTTTGTGTGATTAAATGTATCTTACTACAAGTTAAGCGATGACGGGTTTTTATTTTATTAAAATTAAGTTCACGTGTAGAGCAGTTCCAGAGTTAATTCTGCAGCTCACCAGCATCATCAAGAACTTCAGTGAGTTCTATCTTTCCCCTGAGCGAACTTGAGTTATGGTTGTGTTCACTTGTGATCTAGGTTGGCTGCAACATCAGATTCAGACAAGACAATGTCTAAAGAAACAGCAAGTATTTCCTCCTGAGTCCACCAGTGAAAAAAATCTTTCTCAGACACCCCTTTGAACATTACTTCTCAGTTGCCACAGGCCAGGAGAGGTTCACATACACAAACCTCACCAATTACTTACAACGGAGTAAGACCACATAGGATTGGCTCAGAACAACCTGATTTGCTCCTGAAAAGAGGGTCCAACATACCTGGCACAAAGCTGAGCAGCAGGGGGAACCACACGAACAAGCAAGCAAGAAGGAAGGGCTGAACCAGCAATAGTACACCACGGTCTGACAGGGCTGGAAATGCGCAGCACATGCTGGCACACTAGCTTCCCTGGCTAAGAAGGTAAAGCAGCAATGAAACAAAGTGTATTATAATGGATGGGTAGATACTGCAGTGTTCAGGGATGAATAATAATTAAGATTTAGAGAGAACACCCCATGTGCCAGACACTAGCTTGTGTGCTTGACATATACTATCATATTTCATCCTCAAAAGTGTTACCTGTATAGTTGGTTCCAGGACCCCTGTGGATACTAAAATCCCCAGATGCTCAGGTCCCTTATATAGAAGGCACAGTATTTGCATATAACCTAGACTCATCCTCCTGAATACTTTAAATCATCTCTAGATTACTTATACTACCTAACACAAGGTAAATACTATACAAATAGTTACTATACTATATTTAGGGAATAATAACAAAGAAGAAAAGTCTGTACAATGTTTAGTATACAACCATCTATTTTTTCTCCTCAACACTTTCAATTCATGGTTGAATCCATGGATGTGAACCCCACAGATAAGATAGGCCAACTGTATTTTACAGATAATGAAAAGGAAACAAAAAGAAGCCAACTAACCTGTCCAAGACATCAAGTGACAAAGCTGAGATTGGAACTGAAGTAGTCAGGATCCAGACCCAAGTTCTGAATTGCTACATTATGCTACAGAGGGCCATGAAGAGGGGTACATACATATTTTAAAAAGAGTAGAAGTATCAGATAAGCCAAGAGTTAAGTGTACATGTAGAAACAAACCCAAGAAATTAGCTGAGATTTACACATTGTACATTTTATTAAATAATGAACTTTATTACAACAACAATATACTTCTGATAGAAGTTTCATTTAAAAAATATGGTTATATTCAAATGCTTACTTGACACTGTTTTTTGGCTAACCATTCTATTTTTACTGGATCCATACTCAATCATTATGGGTAGAAAGACTAATTTTGTATAATAGAACAAAGGAATTTCTCAAGTGGTACAATACTCAGTTTATATAAGGGGGATATACTGCCAATATACCACAACAGAGTATATGACCAGAGAACATACTGCTTTTTATGGTATATTTCATAGTTACAGGTATCATTAAGTCATGCACATTAAGTCTTTACTACCTACTGAAGATTTCTACTTACAAAGGAAAATTAGTCATGTCCCAGGGTTTGACATCTTGCCAAAAATTTAAAACTATGATGGAGATGGCTGTCAAACTGGCTTTTTAGGCCACCACAGAAAAGTTGTCAAGTTGTCAGCTGCAATCTCCATCCTGGAATCATGGTGGAAAGTTCCTGGGAGTTGCCTTTTCCTGAGTTTTGATCAAGTCTATAATAGCTGACAGTACTGCACAGTCTCTGGATTTAGTATCCTTCCAATTTACAGGATGAGGACTTTCAATCTTCTCTTGCAGAAGAGTATCTAGTTCCTTTCTTAATTCCTAAGGTTGAAAAAATTATATATGTTCAACCAAGGCAGATGTTATTGTCAAACAGTCTAATAAACAAAAGTGATTTTAGCTGATTGATGCAAGTAGATACAAGCGATTGCACAGAAGACTGAAATATTTAGTGAGCAACCAGCTAAAGGGCGAATTCAAACTTCAAGCACATTGAGCCATTTATAAGTCTGATACCACCTCCAAAGATAATTCGGAAAAACTATGAATCAATTTCTCAACATTATTTGCTCTGCTGAAATAGAGCAAGAAGTGCTAATATATGTGTAACTTTTGGAACAAAACCACAGAATCACACACTGACATACATAGACATGTAAAGACAATCAGGTGAAGTCAGTCACCTTCACAAGATGGGCGATTCTTTCTGGAGACTGAAAGACAATCCATTCATCTACAGCAATAGTTTCCTGATCATTATCCTTCTGGATGGAAATATCACCTCCAAAGAACAAGAGACAGTATGGCGAAACCTCTGTGCAGTCATATAAGTATATCTGTAATTAAAATTATAGTGAATCAATACATTCAGGAGTTTGAAAGGGTTATTACATTAATTCAACAATATTACCACTATCAATCAATTAGTATCTTCCTTCTAAAATATGGATTAACTTGCTAGTGTAAATAGAGATTAATTTGAAGAAATGAGCCGTTCTTCATAAGCTAGGAACACAGGTGTTTTATACTTTTGTTTTAATTTAAACTATAACACACTTCTTCAAACAAAGTATTTTCTAAGTAACAAAACCAAAACACTAATGTAGGTGAAATTATTAACTATATATCCAGTATTTTAAAAATCATTTAAAATTATTTTTTCAAAGAGAAAAATGAAAATAGAATCCCACTTAATATTCTGACTAACATTTATAAGGTACAGTGGCATGTCAACATAATTCGTTACACAGTGTAAATTCCTATACACCATAAAATACGTCAGTTATTTCTCAAAAGCAGGCACTAGAAGAAAATTATGCAAATAATTACCCTGATTAATTAAAATACAAAGACCCATCATAATAAAGCTCTAAATGTATAGGTTATTTGCTTAAGGAAAACAAATTATAATTCATGTCAGAAGAAAAAGTACAAAAACATTTTGTTTGTAATTGTGAAAAATAGGCTTGGTGCCTGTCAGTACAGTGGTTACAGTGCCAGCCACATACATCCAGGCTGGCAGGTTCAAACCCAGCCTGGGCCAGCTAAACAACAATGACAATTGCAACAACAGCAAAAATAGCTGGGCGTTGTGGCCAGCGCACGTATTCCCAGCTACTGGTGAGGCTGAGGCAAAAGAATTGCTTAAGCCAAGAGTTCGAGGCTGCTGTGAGCTATGACTCCATGGCATTCTACCAAGGGTGACATAGTAAGAATCTGTCTTAAAAAACAAACAAACAAAAGTGAAAACTATACAATTACAAACATATCAGATATTCAGATCCTTGACTATTTAAAACGTTTACTTACACTACTTGTTCTCATCTTCAGGTGATAGATAAGCCAGTTGTAGTGAAAGTCTGTTTGCTCCACATTAACAGATTTAGGATGAATAGCAACTACGCCATCCGTTTTTGTGTAAACTTTCACCCTTTAAAAAAATTTAAAATGCAGTCTGTTAAAAAGAGTCCTCCTCCTAGGAGTCTCTCTCTCTCTTCTTTTTAATTAAACTACTTCAAAAACTCATAGAAAGGCTTAGTAAAACCCAACAAACCCTAGAATCTTAAAACTTCAACAGTTGAATTTATTTTTGTAAAAAGTAAATTTATAAATTATATTTGAGGAAAGAGCATAATTTTAAAAATAATGTATGGAAAAATACTAGCTAAGTAAGAATACTTTAAATCATGTAACTATTCCTCTTATTGTACATGTAATTACTCAATGTATTTGAGAAGTAACAATATTTCTTTCCTTCATTTTGTTAATATATACCACTGAAGGACAAACACCAAAATAAAGATGAAAAATAATTAAGTCAGCTAGATCAAGAGGATAGTGTAGACACTTTACTATTACAACTGTGATATTGATAAATAGTCCTCAACTTTGTAAAATTTAAAAATTTTATAGGGTATGTACCCAGATGAATATGAAATAAAAAATGACGAATTCTGATTAAATAAACATTGACACAGTTCTATTTCAGTCTCTCAATTCCTAGGGTCTTTTCTTTGACAGTCATATGTCATATACATTTTATAAGTCCAATTAACCATCAACAAGGAGACATTTGATGGTTGATTTTTAAATAGTTAATGGTAATACCTGTATTAGACTATATAAAACCTAATCCATTAATCCTTCATGTTTGTCTTTAAGAGTATTTTGTTGAGGTACCAAAATCATGAATCATAGTCATGAAGCGTATTTAGAATAAAACCAGAAATTATGTTTTCTTACTCCAAAGTCAATTTAACCAATGCTACCCTGCAACCTTGTGTGACTAGAGCAGCAGGCATTGGCAATTTGCTGTACAGAACCATGGATTAAATACTTTCTGACAAAGCACCAATCCAAAAAAGAACTACATTTTTTCATAAAGCCAGAATGACAGAGGGGGGGGGTTGATGAAGTATATTTCAGAGAATTTCTGTTAAGCCACCTTTAAAGTTAGCTATCAGTACAGAAAAGAATTTGGCAAGTACTGATGCCAAAAAGTACATGGATCATTTAACCACAATTATTAAAATTCTGTTACCCATAATCTCTTGCCTTAGAACAGGTTTTTTCTAACCTCAGCACTACTGACACACTGAACTACATAATTCTTTATTTGAGGGCGAGGAAGGGGGCATCCTGTGCATTATAGGATGTTTAAAAGCATTTCTGGCCCCTATCTAGTAGACATTAGTAGTACTCCCCAGTTATGACAATGACAAGGGTCTCCAGACACTTATCAAATCTTCCCTGAGGGGCAAAAGTCACCCCAGTTGAGAACCACAGCCCAGGAACAATGTTTACACTTTGGTCTACTTTTAAAGTCTGTATTTTATCATGTTTATAATCACAGGGTACTGACTTTTCTATTTAACATTAATTCAAATATTTTTACATATTAATACCCAATGACTGTTTATCTGCCCAGCTACTGGCATGTCAACTAATGTGGTATTATAAAACCATAATTTCTCCATTGCTAATAGACATCTAGGTTGTTTGTAATACAGCTGTTAAAAAACATTTGGAATTTCTTCCTTAGGATATATTCCCCAAGTAAAATACTTATCAATGCACTCAGTCAAGGACTATTATAAATGATACTTGATACATAATTTTAGGCTAGAGTGCCTTCCAAAAAGGTGGCAATGATAACACTAGGCCCTTGTGAGTCTTAGTTTCTTTATCCTTACTAGATGAGCTCATGTATTAGGCAAAAACATGCCTTGCTATTGTCTCAGACTATCTGTACAGACATTATACTTTAGTTCTAAAGTATTGACTATTTAAAACGTTTACTTACACTACTTGTTCTCATCTTCAGGTGATAGATAAGCCAGTTGTAGTGAAAGTCTGTTTGCTCCACATTAACAGATTTAGGATGAATAGCAACTACGCCATCCGTTTTGCTTGAAATACCACAATTTTTCAAAATACCACAATTTTACTTGAAGAGCTAAGTTACAAAATTATCCATTTTAATAAGAGAGGAAAAAAAGTTCCTGAAACAAAATCTACTCCAAGCAATTTCTACCCAAGTATTGGTTTTGAACAGCTGCCTGACTTTTCTACTATTTACACTGGCATCATGTTTTTGAATTCTTTGAGAATGGGTGATTAGAGAGGTGATTCCAGGATGTATTGTGAAGGGAAGTAATGTTTATGTTACACAGTCTGTCTTCTTCTAAAGCACCAAAAGTAAAAAACAAGAATATGGCCCAAATATGAATAAGAACACATTTACAATATAAGCCCTGTTACATTAGAATTCAAAAGATTATGAAGACAGTTATAAGTAATTCATAATAATCTTCAATGCTTACATTTTTCTTTTTTTACCCAAATTTAGTCGTATTTTAGCAACTTTGGGATATAAACCAGCACAGATGACAGCTTTAATTATCTTCTCATTATCTATTGGGGATGGGAAGGTAGAGAAAAAAAAAAGTATAAAATATTGATAAACAGACAACACTAGGAAGTCACACACACATAGTTTTCTGCCTTACCTGAATTTATATTAGACTCTGGATCTTTCGGATTTCTATTGGTCACAAATCCAGCTCCCAGAAGGTGCTCAGCAAACTGTCCTTTCATGTTATGCAGCATCTAGGGAGCAACAGTAACAAGGAGAATTAGAACACCCTCACATGTTGGGCTGGGTAGCACATTCATAAATAAATTTAAATGTAAACTTCCTCTGCTCTATGAAAACATTTTTGCAAAAACATGTTTTAAAGCAAGAGTCAGCAAACTTATACAAAACCTGTCTTTTTGTCAAAAAGATTTTTTGGAACACGGCCATACCTGTTCAACTACATTACTGTCTATGGTTGCTTCTGCACTGTAATTAATGGCAAAGGTGAGTAGTTTTAACAGAGACCAGATGGCCTGTAACCCTAAAATATTATCTGACTGTCTACAGAAAAAGCTTGCATCTTGTAAGGAATAAACACTAATGTCTAAGTATTACTCCGTTTTGCAAAAGACTCAATTTTTAAAACTGCTTTCCTCCCATTTAAAAAGAGTAGAAAAGCATAAGGAAAAAACCAGCATCCATATTTCTATAACCAAGAATTAACTACTATTTTTAGAACATTTTGGAACAAAACTACATTTTGGAACATAGGCTTAAGGCTTTTTTTTTAAAGTAAAATTATGATTTAAATAAAAATGATGCATGGCTTATTATGAAGCATTCAGTTAATATGGAATAGTACCAATGAAAAAACTTCTCTTGCCTCAACACTCTTTAGAAATAATCATTAACTCCATAGCCAAATTGCAAATACTCATGCATACACACTGACAAAAGAATTAGATATAAATGTATCCTAATGAGATCATAGTATAGGAAGTTTTTATAAAACTAGCAATTAACTTTGGTTCGATTTAAAAAATTAAATAGGAAAATGAAAGCGAAATGATCAGATGAATATTACATTTTCATAATCAAATGAAATTTTTTTAAAGAATTCCTTTAAGTTTAAAGAAAAGCTTATAAAACATAAATTTGATCACATTTACGTATACATCCCTTTTATGAAAGCTGTTGACTTCAGCTTCCCCACTTGCAAGTAATCTTCATAGCCATCTCTTGGTTTTTATTACTATTTCATACTGTTCAGGATAATAATCTTTACATTATATTCTTCATGCACAATTCTTAATGCTATTTTGCATTAGTTTTACCTTTAAATAATTTAAATGCATGTGAGCTGATTTAGCATGCACTCTCCATTCCTGAAATCTCCACTTTGATTGATCTTTTAATAGATAGCATTTCACCGTCAATGAGTTTTTCAAGAAGAGCTCATAAGTACAGTATCTTGAGTGTTTCCTGAATGCCTATCCTTTTTCTTTATACTTCATTTATATTTTGACTGGACATGATATTCTCTAATAATATTTTACTGAATTCATTTTTTCCATTTCAAAGAAATGTGCTTATATATGTCTCACATTCAATTACATATGCTTTATATAGAGAGACACCTACTGTCCTCATGATAGTTCACACCTGTCCATAAAATTTATTTACTTTTTGTCTTTTTTAGGTACATGTATACGTTGTGATTATTTCAAACTTTTCTTCTATGACAATGTTTTTAAAGGGTGTCCATTTTGTTCCTTGTGATTTTCTTTTGGCCTAAGATTTGTTTCCTTAGCTCAGGAGTCTTTTCATTCACTCTATTGGTTTCTTATCTTTGTTTTGCTGAATTTATATTCTTATTAAGCTATTCCATATAAATGAGATAATTGTAAGGTATTTTTCAGTTGAAACATACTGTGTTCCATTCCTTTTTTGCCTTTGGCTATAGTTATCTTTTACAAGTGTCAAAGGCCCATTTTTTCATTTTGTTCATGATTGGGCACTTCTAATTGATAATGCTGGACTTTGTTGACCACTCTGTGGGCTTGTTAGTATCTAGTACCAGCACATAGCTGGTGTGTATTTGTAATGAGAAAAGGTAAAGATATTCCTATTCCTATTGGCTTGAGATTCTCAGTTCAGTGTAGAGTCTGAAGTCTGATGCACATAAGTCCTGCTTACTGGTTACCTTCTTTTGTTTTACAAACACTTGCAATGCACTAATTTTACTACATTAAGTTAGAAAAGTTAAAGAATTCACTCTATTTGATATTTTTCAATAGACTTTCAGACTATCAGTAAAAATTTACAGGTTGCATCATTAAACATCAACTAGAAGGTAGAGAAAAACAGAAATTGAGCTTTGCAGTACTTGGCTATTATACTCTGGAACCTTGTTTCTTTTCTTAGTCATTAGTTTTCTGTTTCATATTATTATGCATGTTTACTTGCTTGCTACAGTTCATTTAATAAAGATTTTCCCTCTAATTTTGTACATAACATAAATACATACAATTTCTATATATTTAATTCAGCAGATAATTACTACAAAATATTAAGCATTACCTGCAGTGTGTTTGAAGACAAAAAATATTCCCAGCAATAGTCTTTTTCGTATCTGAATCCACGACGCCTAGCTCCTTCCCAGCCCTTAAAAGAAATAAAAAAAATCAATTTATACTGTTCCTAAAGCAAAGCTTGCTTACTGGTTTGCACCTTCATTTTAGTGATAGGCTAACCTTCTATAGATATTTAATTTTCTTTTTAAAAAATTCAAAGAATTTTATAATTTACAAACTAAAAAGGCAAACTTCCCATGATCACTGGTAAAATTTCAGTCCCTGATATAATTAAGCACAATACATTAATGGCGTGTTTTATACAAAATGCCATTATAATTGTACATAATATAAATAAAAAAGAGCACAATGTTAAATTTCCATGCTATTAATATATTTTCTAATCCACAGACTTTTTTTAGCTAGAGAAAGAAGGAAATGGGGAGAAAGGAAAGATAACTGAATAAAGTCAAGGAGGAAGACAACCATAAATTTTCCCTTTTTCAGTAAACAACTGAATCTATAACTACAGAAAAAAAGGCACTGCTTCTGAAGACAAAATTACATTTAAATTGTACACAGATGGGTGATAAATATTTATCCCTGGGCAAGCCTAGCTTCTGAGAGTAGAAAATGTCTCTCTTATCTGTATTACATACATAATTATGATACTGTATTAAAATGTTACATCTGAATACAGTATGGGGATAGTTTACTATTAAACAGACTAATATAAATGTCAGTCAGACAAGGATACCAAGAAATAACATCAAATACAATTTTTTTTTTTTTTTTTTGAGACAGGGTCTCACTATGTCGCCCTCAGTAGTGTGCCGTGGCGTTATAGCTCACAGCAACCTCAAACTCTTGGGTTTAAGCAATTCTCTTGCCTCAGCTTCCCAAATAGCTGGGACTACAGGTGCCCGCCACAACTCCCAACTATTTTTTTTGGTTGTAGTTGTCATTGTTGTTTAGCTGGCCCTGGCTGGGTTCAAACCTGCCAGCTTCGGTGTATGTGTCTGGCACTGTAACCACTGGGCTACGGGCACTAAGCCTCAAATATATCATTTTGAAATAAATTGTTCACTTGTCCTATTACTAGCAAGGAGTAAATGTAATGAGCTATAACAAAATTGAAAATCAATTACAATTTTTTTCAAATGTTCACCTAATTTTAAACATTCTCATCAATGTATTCCTGACAATTATGATAATAATTTTAAAAGGTTAAATATGCTCATATCCTATTATTAGCTTTTCACTTGAATAATGTATAGCAATACAGAACTAGATCTTTTTTTTTCTTACCTCAAATGCATTCACAACTGTCAGGTGGTCACTTCTAGTATCCTTTGCCAATTCTTTTCTTCTTGCATCTGCAATCTTTTCTTTTCCCTCAAAAAAAACAAACAAACAAACAAAAAAAAACAGATTAAAAACATTGTTCTGATGACAGAAAATGGCATTCTAATAAAAAGTTGAGAAAAAGCATATCTAAACAATCACTTTGTGTATCTAAAAACGCCTGTAATTAATCTTTCTTACCAATGGAATGACAAAGGGATCTTTGAAGCTGAGGCTAGCAGCGATAGTGAGCACTGGGTCTAAGCAACAAAACAGAGCTCCAAAAAGAATCATTTTTCCAATATGTGGCTCAACTGGTAATCGTGCTAAGTGGACTCCAAGAGGTGTCAGTTCTTCCTGTTTATCTAAAGCGTTCTGCAAAGGAAGAGTTTATTTAATAGACATGGTAAAACATTACATTTAAAGCTATTTGAGTTGGCTTAAAAAAAATTGGCCAAAAAAAGAAGAAAAAAAAAAATTGGTCAATACTCACTTTCAATAAGCCCAAATACCCTAATATCATTCAGTTTTAGCTTTCTTCATCAAAACATAAATTTTGAGGTCAAAAAAGGTTAAACACTTCTTTGAACAAAAACAAAATTAATTCACAATTTGGTTTTTCTGTCAGTATTAGGAGAGAAATAACAGACAACAAACTAGCAAACTTTTAGTAAAGAAAATCACAGGTGGCGCCTGTGGCTCAATAGGTGGGGCGCCGGCCCCATATGCCAAGAGTGGTGGGTTCAAACCCAGCCCCCGGTCAAACTGCAACAAAAAAAAGATAGCCAGGCATTGTGGCGGGTGCCTGTAGTCCCAGATACTCAAGAAGCTGAGGCAAAAGAATCACCTAAGATCAGGAGTTGGAGGTTGCTGTGAGCTGTGTGACGCCATGGCACTCTACCGAGGGCAATAAAGTGAGACTCTGTCTCTACAAAAAATAAAAAAAGCATGTAGCAAAAGTACAAGCGTTGTAGGAAAAAACTAAACTAAACAAACAAAAAAGAGACAGAGTTGTATTTCTGGAGTAGGTAATGTCCTGCCCCTAGATTCTAGTCGTTTAGGTGGGATGAAACAGGAAGGCAAAAGATAAAAGGCATAACCTAGAACTATGGGAAATAGGACTGATTTGTACTCTTGATTCCCTATGTAATCTGAGCCAACCATCCCACCGTGGAGAGCTAGAAAAGTGACACGTAGATACCAGGAATTAACAAAAGAACTATAGGAATTACAAGTCTAGGATTAAGGAAAGGACACAGGTCCAGAGAGATGAGCCTAGAGGCCCTTTTTTTCCTGGTAGAAGCAACATAATTCCTTGCTGGAGAAAGTTTTCCTCATCTCAGTTTTCAAATTTTTATCTACAAAGAATTTTTTAAATAGAATTTCCAATACACAATTAAAATACCTAGGCATACAAGGAGATACAAACAAGAAGTAATAAAAAATAGAAACCATAAACATCCCATCAGATAGATTTCTACTAAATATTTAAAGAAAAATGCCTTCAATCTTAAAAAAAACTCTCCTAGAGTAAAAGAAAAACATTGTAACATTCCCAACCTCTTTTCTGAGCCTAGCATATCTTAATATCTAAATTTGACAGTGACATCAGAAGAAAAAAAACTAAGTATGAAAAACACAAAACAAAATAATGGCAAACTGTATTCTGCCAAGTTAGGTTTAAGAATAAATATTTCTTTAAAATGTATCATGATCTACAACCTAACAGAAAAACAGGCACTGAAAATTTATAAACGTGACTATTTAAATGGGAAAAAAGTACAGAAAGGTGCTTACAAATTCAATGACAGTTATGAAAACACAAATTAAAACCATAAATTAAAACTACAACATACCTAACAGCATGGCTACAATAAAAGACTGATAATACCAAGGGTTGGTGAAACTACAGAGCAATGGAACTTTTACCTATCACTGGTGTGTAAATGGTTCAGCATCTTTGGAAAACTGTTGGACATTATCTACCAAACTTGATTGTACTTATATAGCTTATGTTTCAGTGAACTAGGAAACACCAACTATTGAAGAAGAACGGTCTCACCAGCATTATATGTAATAGCCCCAAATTGGAAATAACAAAAATGTCTTTTAGTAGTCACAAAACACAATATGGTGGAGGCACCGTGACATGGAGTTCACTATGTGATCTCTCCCTAGGAAAAAACCAGAGACAACAGAGGAGACAGAAGCAGCTGAAAGGCATGTTTGAAAAAACTTTCATTAGTGTATTGATTAAAGAAATAAAAGG
>CAUYPK010076600.1:0-19249 GCA_963574355.1 Loris lydekkerianus
GGGCCACAGCCACCCACGCCATCCCCCCCGCGGTGTGGGGGGTGGGGCGCGCCGGCGGTGGACCGACACCCTCGGTGTATACAAAAAAAAAAAAAAAAAAAAAAAAAAAAAAAAAAAAAAAAAAAAAAATATATATATATATATATATATATATATATATATATATATATTTACTGTGCTTTGAACTTATTTCGAAAATAATTTATTTAATGGTTTAAACATTTTTGTGGCATGCCTGAGATCCTCTCATAGCTCACTGGTTAAAAGTCACTGGCGTAGAGTATCTTGTGTCAGGATAAGGAAGCTTAAAGTATATTTTCCAAAGACCCAGCTGGGTTAAAAGATGAGTCCAGCTATATCCTCTCCCAATATCCCCTCCCACTAGATTTTGGATATATTCCTACCTCGCCCATCCCTACCTTGTTCCTCTACCCAAATGCTAATTATAATAGCAGGAGACTTTAATCCTTGCCATTACTTACCTCAATTGGGAACAGCTTGTGGAACTACCATAGCCAGTTGAACAATTACATTCTAAAAATATGGATTAAGGGCCATGCTTCTCTATTGTAAGCATTCCTGCTTATAACCTCTTGAGAGGAACTTCTTTAAACTAGATATTTAAAAACTAATAGATTTATTTTTTAGGGAAGTCTTACCTTTACAGAAAACCTGAACAGATATTAAATAGTACCGAGAGTGCCCAGATACCCACTTCACCACACTAATCCAAGATGTTGTAATTAACATCTTTGTTGTAATTAATGAACAAATATTGATATATTATTATTATCCAATGTCCATAGTTTACATTAGGGTTCATTCTTTGTTTTATACATTCTTTGGATTTTCACAAATGTATCTAACATTGCAGTGCCAACCAGAATGGTTTCATTGCCCATTTAATTATCTGATCTCATCCCCTGGTCTCAAAGATGAGAAAATAAAGCATAGGAAATTAACTCACCTGAATGAGATGATATAGCAAATTATTGGTATTACTTTGACTAGAAAAATCTCATCTATAGATTTGTCCTAGCTTTTTTTTCTATCATTTCACCCTCTGTGTCTTGATTTTTGATGTAAGAATCCATCTTTCATAAGAGCTTCTGATTATGTAAACCAAATTGGTAGAAAAAATAAGAAATATGGATTGAAAGGAACTGCATTTTTTTCTTTATCTGAGTTTTGATCTATACAAAATGCCCATCCAGGCTTCTGTTTCTATAGCATGAAATTCTAGAATGTTCCAAAGGTAAATCTTTTATAACATGTTTTGCCTCTGAAGGAGTTGTCTGTTCCCCCTTATAACACCAGATTAAAAAAAAAAAAACAAAAAACAGTGAGTATTTATTATACTCATAATACCATGTGCAGAATATAGCTGGTGAAAATAAATGGAAGAATATGCTTCTAGGACTGTCTCTCCACTGTTTCCAGTCAGGCTGCAACACTTGTAACACTGTCAGTCACAGGCCAGAAGAAAGAGGAGTAAACCGTCCCCTGACTTGTTTGCAGTTAAAGTAGGTTCTAAAATCTCCTATTTTATACAAAGATCATTATGAAAATTTTGAGACATACAAAAATAAAAAATGTAAAATCTGTGTGGATGGAAACAAATGAAGCCCTCCCAGCAACACCAATAAGCTGAGCAAGTTGAAACTTGCACAGGTGAATCGGAAAGGAGGCTGTTGGCTGTGTTTCTTTGAAGTGAAATAATGGACCATAATACAGTTCGTCTCAAAATACATCATAAATATATTCAGAGAAATGTAGATGTAAATATAAAGATATGAATTTTTTTCTCCCTCTTGGTTTTACCGAGTATAAAATCCTAGAGTTTTCATTTTCCTTAAATATCACAAATATCTCAGTCCTTTTTAGTGGGTAGCCTTTCAATCCGAGAAGTGAATAGGTCCCCACCAGATTAGAATTACATTACGGTATCTGTAATTAAGGACTAGCATGGAGACATTTTGAGTAATAGACTTGCTAAACCTGAAGTAAAAGTGAACATTTTTGGTAATCAGGGTTAAAGCATTTGTTTAATGTAATAGTCAATGAGAAATTTTTCTAAATGAAAGCCTGATACTAGAATTATGTCTCAGGTTGCTTAGAAAAGCTGGTGAGATACTAGATGTTATATCAGTTCTCCTATTTGCAATCATATAGTTTTGATTTAATTAACAGAGAAAGTCTGCATCTACAATAGAGGATAGAGTTTGGCTTTTGCTTCTTTCATAGTTTGACAAGCAGATTGCAACAAACAAGGCATTTGGAAGCCTGCTGGGGTCCCAAAGGCCTTATAAGTATGCAGCGCACTTCTCTCCATTTCCCCAAGTCCCTGAGGTAGAGATGTGATGAATCAAATTAAAACCACCAGATCTTTTTTGTATGACTTTCAGCTATTACTGATTTAAACCAAGTAATGACTGTTTTACAGTTGTATCGTCAATAGTTACAAAAGTAAAGGAAGTAAAATGTGAAAATGTATTTTGACTTTGTATTAAGTTTCTCTTAAATTGAAAGATATTTTACTTTCTGTGTCATGATACGTTTTCTTTAAACCTAATTTTGAGAGTAAAAGTCTTTATACCCCTTTAGGATTGTTTTATATTTAATAATGCTATTGAGACTCACCTGGGACAAAACATGCAGATAAAAAAATTTCTTGAAAAGTGATATATATTTACGGATAAACACAAGGTGGAATAGCATACTCTATTTGGAACAAGTTCTTCTTTAGAATTGACTTTATAGATTAAAACCCTTCCTGTTGGCTGTATTTGTAACTATTCACTTTTGCAGGGATCTCTCTGGTCCCTTTTCAAAGATTTCTTGAAACTTACTGAAATTCGCAGATAAATCATTTGAGGCTCCTGATCCCTTTAATGTAGTACCTAGAAATAGTAGAATATTTTAGAAGGCACATGAGAAAAGGTAAGTAAATCACAATTCATTTGTAACAAACCTTATAGAAATTTGTGGGGAAAAATGTATGATGTAAAGCTCCTTAGCTTGATATATAACCACAAAATGTAAATATTGCATTAATACGAAAGATACTAAAAACTATTGGCACTGAGTGTATACTTATTGAAAAGACTAGCCTTTCCTAATGTTAATTCTGAGGAAAGGGAGAGTCTTTTGATTAAAAGCTCACATTCGTATATTGCTTTTAAGAAAAATATCATTGGACGGTGTGGTGGCTCATGCCTGTAATGCTAGCACTTTGGAAGGCTGAGGCAATTGGATTGCTTGAGCTCAGAAGTTCGAGATCAGCCTGAGCAAGAGTGTTATCCTGTCTCTACTAGAAATAGAAACAAAACTAGCTGGGGCGGGCACCTGTGGACTCTCCAGCTACCTAGGAGGCTGAGGCAAGATGATTACTTGAGCCCAAGAGTTTGAGGTTGCTGAGAGCTATGACACCATGGCACTCTATCCAGGGTGACAAAGGGAGACTCTTTCTTAAAAAAATTTTTTTTAAAGAAGAAAGAAAATACATTGATGTGGTTATGAAATTTTTATTTACTGATTAAGAACTCAGTTGCATAATTTGGGCTGTGGAAAACTAATTTGTCAAATTATACGCTCAGAGTTCAACAATAAACTAGATGAAGTCTGCCAGGCTTATACATAGCAGAAGGTACCTGTATTTTGTCTTAATGTGCCTATGGTTCCACAACTGCAACTGAATCACACCCAAAAGGGCTAAATTGTACTTCCCAGTATCCGCTTTCAATGCATTTTAAAAAGAATGTATTCAAATATTAGACCGATTGAATTAAGAAAAGCATATCATTTTTCTCAATTCATCCTCAATCCTTTGTTTTTATTGTCCTCCTGATAGATGTATTTTATACTTTGCTTTTTGGTAATTTCAACCAGAAGCATGTTGTAGCCAAAATGAGATGGGAGAGAATTCAAAAATGATGGTAGCAGCTCTCTGAATTAATTTATGCTCCTAGTTTTGTTTTGTTTTTCTGTCTGAACTAAAATGTTCTTTTCAGTATTACAGAACAAAAAGATCGTGACTTGTGTCATGATTTACATAGAAATTTTCATGTACTTTCATGTTTTATGTTCCATCACATTTCTGATATTTTTTCCCCACTGAGATACTAGGATGTCATAACATAATTGGATGTCAGACGTAGGTTTAGAAATCAAGGGTGGTGGTGGATGGAGGCTGACAGATACCATCCAGTTCTAATTTAGAAATACTGAAGCCAGATACATTTTCTTAAGCCAGATACATTATGTATATAGGGCCATGTAGCCAGTCGGTAGCCAAATCAGGGATAACACACATGTGAGAGTGCCTTTCTCTCTGTCTCTCTATGTATTGACAGAGAAGAATCTGTTTTTTATGTATAAATGATTTTCCCATTTACATTGGGTTTATTTTTAACCCCTGTCATAAATGAGACTATTCATGGAGGACCTGCCTGCCTGATGATGATGATGGTGATGATATCAACCTATGAGGTAGCCACGATTCTTCAACTCTTAAAACTGAGGTTTATACAGGTACAATAACTTTCTCAAGCTCATGTAGGTAACAAGTTTGCAGAGCTAGGAATCTTGCTGAGTTCCATCTGAAATGCAGACCTCTCATAACATACTTCTAACAGTGGTTAATGAGTGTTTAAGGGGAAGTCTGCTCCCCAGACATGAATGTGTTAGGAGTCTATTTCCATTTCCACACATTTACGCTTAAATGAGGGCTTGCCTGCTTGGCAAATTTTAGATTTCTTTATATTCACAGGATGATATTTAAATTATTTAACGAGTGGTATGTCATGGACACTGACCAATCAGAATAATGCAATCGTAGAGTGGAATAGTGTCTAGGAGGCCCATGCTTTGCCAGGTTACCTTTTAGTTACAGGATCGTGGGTATGTCTGGGGAATCCTGGGATGAGAGGCTAATGCAGCTAGGATAGCAGTTATTTACCCACTTATATGAAAGTAATTTTAACTTTTTAATAACCAGCATGGTCAGCACAGTCTTATTGTCCAACAAGCCAAGATAATCAATGGTGGTTGTTTTCACATTCATAAGCAAATCTCTTATTGGTTTTGATGTGTGCAATACTTACAGGTTACAAGATTCCTGGTAAGTGAATGAACACACTCATGAGCCTTTGTGGGAAGGCAGACTGCATGCCTCAGAGCCATTCTTACCCTTACCAATCCCCCAAGAAGTTCTCAAATCGTGAATATTTGGAGAGAGACAGAGAGAATGCTTGATGTGCCACATCATACTTGTACATCTATTTTTTTCTAAACTCTGAGTATTTAGAAGATAAGGGCTGTATCTTACTCATTTCTATTCCTGTTGCCTAGCACAGTACTTGGCACAGAGCACTCAATAGTTATTGAATGAATGAAAGCATTGAACCCCACTAATCAAAGACTATTCTATTAGTAATCAAGAGACATAAGTTAAAGAAATCAGCTTTCTAATCTTGCCAAAGTTGTTACTCTAGCTGTAAGACTGCCTCTTTAGAAAACAAAGAAAAACAGTACAATGTCACCATTGTAAAAACTGTGAAGCAAACCCGCAGATGTTTATAACAATCAGATTTGCACTGAAAGAAATCTGGAAGCAAACTCACTTCTTTAAATTAATTACTTCCCTTCCACCTTTTCTTGCATTTTATGCATCATGACATGAACCTTTCACATTCAGCTTTCTGAAACGCTTGTAAAATTCAGTCGTGGTCAATCTGGAAGTCTACAAGATTGCTTCAAATGCTATCCTGCATCATTGTGTTAATACTGCATCAGTAGGTCAGGAAGGAGACTACAAATTTGGTTATCACTATAATCTTCAATATAACCGGTATGTTGAACAATTATAACCCACAGAATATGATCCAAACACAATTGTGTGTCTTGTGCTACTTCTTAAATATTTATTCCATAGAGATTTTCTTGCCCCATACCTAGAAGAAAATATAGGCAGCTCCCATGACTTTTCTGCTTGGTTTTCAATCTGTAAAGTCTCTTTAAGTTGCCAACACAATCTCAGTTCAGAAACTAGAATACTAGCCTCTAGCATGCTAACAGTACTGGCAACCTAAGCACACAGATTTAAAGTTGAAAGTAATTGGGTTATAGCATTCGTATGGAAGTGTGGGTGCTTATAAATTGGTTTCATAGTAGGGCTGAGTACATTGGATACTAAAAAAAAATACAAAAAAAATAAAGTTGAAAGTAAAATCTTCTGCTTTCCAAGCTGTCCTATTACAATGCTAGAGGGTGTTAGGTCCTTCCCTGCTTTGAGACTCTCCCCGGCAGCTCCTTTGCTGTGAGTAATACATTTCCTTCAGCTTGGCACTTCCTCCTTGTTGCAGTCTTCTCAGAGTTCTACACCACACATTATAATAAGGATTCTCTGGTGGACTATCCCTACTCTCCCAGATGTCTCTCTTGGATAAGACTGGAACACAGGCACCAAGTCATCTCTCTGCCCCACCTGGCTGACTTCTAGTCCATGGAAAACATTTATGCAGGTCTTTGTCCTGAAAAACTCCGGAGTACAAAAATCGAAACCCAGCTGTCTCTGTGCCACAGGTAAAGGTGGCTTTAGCTTCTTCAGGAATGAGCCACCCCTCTTCTGTGTCTCCTAACTTGAAGGAACACATTTCTTTTCTGAATAGTCTGATAGCTGGCTCCTCACTTAGGTCAAATGGAAGCATGAAGGTTCTTTTTTTTTTTTTTTTTCCTTTTTAGACAGAGTCTAAATCTGTCCCCCAGGGTAGAGTGCCGTGGCATCACAGCTCACAGCAACCTCAAACTCTTGGGCTCAAGTAATTCTCTTGCCTCAGCCTCCCAAGTAGCTGGGATTACAGGCGCCTGCCACAATACCCAGCTATTCTGTTGTTGTTGTCGTTGTTTTAGCTGGCCCAGGCCGTGTTCCAACCCACCAGCCCCAGTGTATGTGGCCGGCGCCCTACCCACTGAGCTACAGGCACCGCCCCAGAATGTAGGTTCTTTATACACATAGATAACCTTGGCAGTGGGGAAAGGGGTGGAATGGGGAGGCATTGTCTTGACATTTATAAGGTCATTTTTGACAATGCCTGCCCCATCCCACCCCTTACCCCACTGCTCTTTTCTCCACTCCGTTGACCCTTTTATATTTGTGAAATGGTTGAGGATGCTTCCAGTGCTAGGAATATGAAAATCACAAAATTTAAGAAATGTTTTTGGAAAACCCTGCATATAGATTATCTGTCCCAGACATTTTTTTATGTCTAATACTTATTCTAGTATATATGATATTACCATATCAGTCAAAAATTAGGGAAAAGAAATCAAATGTTAATGTCTAGTTATTCATCAAGTATATATTTTTTGTTTTGTTTTATATCTAGAATGCTTTATATATGAGGTATCAGTTGACTATGTCAAAGGCATTTCTGTACTTTATGGTGATTTTAGGCAAGGATATCAGGTGATTTATTTGCTATCACAGACGTGCAGATTATCACAGAGTATAAATGACACGGTATTTAGAGTACAGAATCAAGCTCTCATCTCTTGAAGCTTATGTTCTGACCCGTGTAAAAAGAGGTTTTGTTTTTCTGGGGTTTTTTTTCCAGCACACTAACCTAGAGCAACAGAGTGAGACTCTGCCTCAAAAAGTAAAAAAAAAAGTAGGCTAGGTGCAGCGGTTCATGACTGTAATCCTAGCACTCTGGGAGTCTGAGGTGGCCATGAGAATCATTGCATTTAAGAATATAAAACTAGGGTGGCGCCTGTGGCTCAAAGGAGTAGGGTGCCAGCCTCATATGCTGGAGGTGGGGGGTTCAGACCCAGCCCTGGCCATAAACTGCAAAAAAAAAAAAAAAAAAAAAAAAAAAAAAGAATACAAGACAAGCCGGAGCAAGAGTAAGATTCTGTCTCTACGAAACAAAAAAAGAAAAAAGAAAGAAAGAAAAGGAAAATTAACTGGGTGTGGTAGCATGAGCCTGTAGTCCCAGTAACTCAAGAGGCTGAGGCAGGAGGATAACTTGAGCCCAGGAATTTGAAGTTGCAGTGAGCTATGGTGATGCCACTGTGCTGTAGCCAGGGTGACCTGTCTCAAAAAAAAAAAAAAAAAGAAAGAAAGAAAAGAAAAAGAAAAAAGAAAAAACCTTTTAAAGGTTTTAAAAAGTCTATCATACTTTCAGAAAGACAAACATTTTATTGTCTATGACAAAAGCATATAAGGATTTTCTATTTGGCTAGGAGAGTCTAGTTATGGGACTTTTGAAAGCTCAAGGTTTTGGTATATTAGCAGTATAGCAAAACTAACCAGGTACAAAGACAAAGGGCTTAGATGATGTGAGGGCATGGCTGAGGTTGGGGAGTACAAATTTGTGTTATTGATACTTTGTACCTATGTGATCTTCTTCAGTATTGTCCAGTCACCCTATTGTAACAACGGAGATGATACTTGCAGTATGAAGCTTTACTTATAGGAGGTAGAAGCAGACAGGTTGAAGGAAACTGACAGGGCTAGTGATTACACAGTTTAAGTGATGACACAAGCGGCCATGCTAAGTGGTAAAGGAAGGGAGGCCAGGAATTAGCTACAGTGGTTCTCAACCTGTGGGTCCTGACCCACAGGAACTGTATTAAAGGGTTGTGGCATTAGGAAGGTTGAGAACCACTGATAATAGATGGCTTAAATAAAAATATTTCTGCAGGCAAAGAGCATGGGTACAGGGAATGAGAGGGTTTATAGGATATGTGATTGTGATGATAAAATGGGATGCTATAGTACTTGGAGATTTCAAGAGCAGTGCAAAGTGCAAGTCTGGTTAGTCAGGTCATATACATGAAGTTAAAAAGGAACTAAAATTCTCTGTGGGACTGAAGAACAAATGTTGTGCAGAGTGAAAGTATGTGAGAGTGGAAAACCCTGGAGCCTCTGGCATATAGTGAGGTCTTGAGTTCAAGGTTTCAGAGGTGGAATCAGCATTTTTTTTGTCCAGGTGATAACAGAGTGCCAATATGTGGCCATAGGAGAGACGGGCTATTGAAGTCACGTGGAGTACTTTCCAGTGGGATGAACTTTGGAGAATCAGCCAGGTGCCAAAATTCTCAGTACTGGAGCATGGTTGAATTTTCTTTAAATTACATCAGTGGAATGATAGTGGAGTGCTGTTGCAATTGAACAGCATTACTATAAGGAAAAAAGAATCAGAGTGGAAAAGCTTTAAGCTACATCAGGAAAAGGAGACCAATTCATTTATTTAGTGTCTATCATAGATTGGGCTCTCTTCACATTGATTTTTAATCTTTAACTCATCAAGATACAGATTATTTTAACTTGCATATTATGGAAACTATTAACCGTACACAAAAATCAAGAGAAAATAACATGATGAACACCTGTGTAGCTATCACTCTGCTTCAACAATTATTAATCTTTTACTAGTTAATACCTTTTACAATGAGAAAAACAGATTCAAGGAGTTGAAGCAGTTTTATTATGAGCACCATTCCTTCTCGTAATAACTTCATTATTCATTTTTCTTAACCAATGTTTTTATATTGATGAAGTCTTCCCATGTATTTCTGAGTTGACCCAATTTTTTTGTCCCATGGTAGTTTTAAGGTGAACACATTGCTTTTACTCAAGTGAGTTATGGACTCAATCAGGCAAATACAGGACTATTGAGATAGAAGTCTGAGCATTCAGCAAGGGTATAGAAAATCTTGCTTTCTAAATTGATGTTAAAACATAATGTGTCCATAATTATGTAACATTTGTCTAAAATCTTCTGTGTTGAAAGGGTAGTTTCACACTGCTTGCCTTTTATCTTATATAGACATTGTTTAGTTTGTTGAGAAACTCAGAAATATTCAAGATAAATCACAAATACGATACATTCAGTGATGCCTCTAATCTTTTCTATTTGATTTGCTTTAAACAGTAGTCTATTTATGTCTTCATTTACATTGTCCATTTAATAGCCTTCCCCAGCAGTCTTGCTCTGGTAATTAGTTGGCTTATTTATACCGCAACACCTTGAGCTGCTACATCTCATTTAACTTATTGCTCTTTAAAGTTCTTGTAACTCAGTGATTCTCAGTCCTGGATACACATTAGAACCACCTGGGGAACTTAAAAAAAATATTGATGCCTGGGCACCATCCTAGAACAATTAAATCAGAATCTGAATGTTATAGCTCTGAGAGCCATGGTGGCAGTCCCTGACCTTTGACCAGTGTCATTCAGAACACTGTGCTCAATGTGAAGTTGAAGTAATAAAAACAATTGTCTAAATCTTTACTTCATCCTTTCCACTCTTATTTTTCTTTGCTTGGTAGTAACTTAAAAAAAATGTATATGTATATAGGCTGAGTGCAATGGCTTACACTTGTAATATTAGCACTCTGGGAGGCTGAGGTGACAGGATCACTTGAGCTCAAGAGTTTGAGACCAGCCTGAGCAAGCACCCATCGCTACTAAAAATAAAAAAATTAGCCAGGCATTGTGGTGGTCACCTGTAGTCCAAGGTACTTGGGAGGCTGAGGCAAGAGGATTATGTCAGCCCAGGAGTTTGAGGTCGCTGTGAGCTAGGTTTATGCAATGCTTATGCAATGACACTCTAGCTTGGGCAAAAGAGTGAGACTCTGTCTCAAAAAAAAAAAAAAAAAAGTAAACCTGGTTTCTTGTACCCTCAATGAATCCCCAACAATAAAAATAAATAAATAAATAAATAAATAATTTAAAAAAGTAATATATATATTATTACATACCCTCAGATTCATGGGTTAATAGAGCTTAGTATTTTTCTACCTGCCTTAAATGCCATTGTAAAATGCAATGTAAGATTGTACTTAAGAGTTTTAAAAGAGATCCATAAAAACAAAGGAAAATGAAAAAGTGTAGGACTCTTGGTGAGATAAGGGTGTTTAGCATGATTAAGCTATAGAATAAGTTCTAAGAGAACAGGGAGATAAAGCTAGAGAGATAAATATTATCCACATTCTGAGAGACATTGGATCTCATAGCAAAGGGTCTGATCAGGACTGCCAACATAATCTATGGGGTAAGTGCAAAATAAAAATGTGGTACCCTTGTTAAAAAATCATTAAGGATTTCATGATGACAGTAAAAGAGTATAAAACAAAGCATGAAGCCCTTCTAAGCATGGGCCCCTGGGTGACTACATAGGTTAAATGCCCTAGAAATTGGCCCTGGATTTAATTATATTCTAAAGGTGATAGGGGACTTGAATGATTCAGGCCAGGGAGTGACTTAAGGTTCATTGTAAAGATTGTTCTGACTGTGAGATGGAAAAATGGATTGTCAGGCCAAGAGACAATGTACTGCCAATGGCTTTAATGAAGGGCTAGTATGTCTATTTCCATATTTTCTCTGTGATTTTTAACTCTTGTGATGGTAATAGCAATGATGGTACTAATAATAGCTTCTATTAGTACAGCAGTTAAACACTTTCTTGAACAATACTGTCATTTTGATTCTTCAACTGTCTGGTTGTCAGGCAAGGCATGTATTGTTATCCTTAGTTTATAGATAAGGAAACAGTTAAGTGACTTGCCAAAAATTACATGAATAGTGATTGATGTATACAGGATTTGTATCGGCCCTTCTTACATTTACACTACTGATATTTCTGCTCTGCTAATACTGCTAGCTTTAACAGCTATTTATAGAAGCAATTTTTAAAGCATCTATTTGTATGGTATTTTGTTGGATTTTACTAAATTATAGTTGAAGTCATTGTCTATGTATTTTCAAAGCCCCTCATTTAGAGATCTACATGATGAATTTTAGTTTAATGCTAGAAAGGTCTTTGGGTAGAAAGATGTCTGTTTTCTTTTAATCTGACATTAATAATTATGTATTATGCATCACTCTTTAACTTAGCTGCCAGAGAACTTGTATTTGTGTTCAATATCCTGTTTTCAAAACTAGCTCCTCCAGTCCCTAAACTCTTACAAGAGTGTCTACTGTTATTATATTTGACAATGCTATTTTCACATTACATTTAATTTTCTTACATTAAATTTTATAAGTTACTTCAAATACATTTAGAAGCAGTCAGTATATAAATCCTTAATAAACTAACAATTTGGAGATTTATCCAAAAGATAAAAATACAGTGTTCAAATGGCTGAGCAATAGCACAGCAAACTTACCCACTAAAGCGTATTAAAGCAAGAAGCTACTGACAAGTCAGATAAGCATTCCCTAATTAAATGAAACAGAAGATCGAGTGCTAACAAAAAAGTTAAAAAGGATATGTGAGCCTACAAAAGACTTAGGTCAACAAATCTACTCTTAGAGATTATATAATGTCACTATGAATTCTAGTACCTCTGTGTCTTACTCAGCATCTCTCATGTTTTTATAGTTTCTCTTGCTTAGACCTAAATGTAGGAAATGTATGTTTTATAAGTACTTGATTATTTTTATAGAATCGCTATGTTTAGATTCTTGTAGGTATTTATTTCCTTATTGTAATTTAAGCAGTTGGACTTAATTACACTCCAGGGAAAAACAGCATTCCCTTAATAGTCTTGGTTTCACATTTTCTTGATTCTCTTGTCTTCCTTAGTTGGTTCCTAATTTGTACATGAATAGTGATTACAGTTCAGAGGGGCTACTTCAAGAGGTAATATTTGAATTTCAAAAGCTACCTTATTCCTTTTATGATAATAGTATGTTAAAAGTATCCAAGATAAAATTTTAGTATTTGAGACCAGGTTGGAATGCAAGCTGCAATGTATAGAGAGAAGACTATAAAATCAGCTTGAAGGAAGGTGTTTAGCAAAATTTATTGGCTGGATCCAAAGTCTTGTCTACGAGTCACCCCTATACCTGAATGGATTCCTTGCTTTCTTATCCTGAGTAGGCTCACAGTTTATCTTGTCACACACCAGCCTTTGCTGTGTACCCGGGACTTCACCTCTTAAGTAACAGACAGCCCCTGACTTTTACCTATAAATTATCTGATGGTGAGTGGTCTGCTTTGTTTTCTTTCACTACCCAGTGTCAGACTATCTAAGCAAGATCCTGTAAAGATAGGATCTTTATGTGTTAGGACTGGAAAGTAATTTAGAAATACTCTAGTCCACTGATCTTAATTTATGGATGAGAAAACTGAGAACCAGAAAGGGAAAGTACCTCACGTCTGCAATGAATAACATCTTGTAACATGTTTATTGGAATCCAGTGATGGAGCTTGTTTCTGTAGAACTGCTATGTAGAGTTTTTAAAGAAATTATATTTTCCTTTGAGTTGTTCAAATTGTATTTGTGCACGTTAGTTATGGGAGGTCGACTAGTTTTCCTTTATTTCACGTAGATAATTATAGGAATATAGAGCCATCATAAGGAAAAAAACAATAGTACTTAACAAAACAATTTAGGTATACGTGTATCATATTCCATTGAACCTTGAAAGGATTTGTTATACACTACCATCATTATATTATTTTTCTCTAGAAACTATGTAGGTCATAGAACTGAATTGTAAAATTGAGAATAATTTTTATAATTTAGCAAATTTTTAGCTAATATTTTTGGAATTCCAATTAAATGACATTGTATCTTATTACTCCACTGATGAATATACCTGATCTTACCTTTGGATATGAAACACTTCATCCACTTTTATAATTTCCCTCTCTTTTCTTCTTTTCTAATTTCCCTTGGCAGTTTTCACCAGTCCCAAAACTTCAGTCAGTCCTTCAACATATGAGACTATTAGGGTTATCTCTCTTTTTTGCTTACTCTCCCACATACCAGACCGAATCTTCTAACCGTTAACTGCTTGTTTCTACCTATATTTCCCTACCCCACAAACTGAGCATATTTACTAAATTCACCTTCCTCTGGAATCTATTTCTCATAATGTTGTCATCACCCTCCTTAGTTATATAGGTTCAATCACTGCTAGTTTTCCTGATACCTCTCTCCTCTGCCTCCATATCCATTCAATAACAATAATAATGTTTCCATTTATGTCAAGCCCTTAACATATCATCTTCAGAACAATCTTATGAATTATGAATTATTGTGATCCCCATTTTACAGTCAGATCAAGTGATTGACAGAGAATTTAGGTTGCTTCCTAACATCAGAAGATTAGTATATAGAAGACTTGGGATTGAAATCCACACAATCTTGTGAATTCAGGCTCTTAATTTATACATTCAGTTGCTTTACAAAATTGATATGTGCTTTATTTTCTACTTCTACAGATTTGAATGCATCTAGTCACCTTTTGTAATTATTTTATTATAGTCACCTTTTGTTATTATTTTATTATAAGCTCTCATCACTTCTGGCTAGGACTATTGCAATAGTAGTCTCATCAGTTTTCCCAGACTCTGTCTCCCTCTAGTCCACTTCATATACTGTCCTTATATAAATCTTCCCAAAGCATGGCTGGGGCATTAACTGTCACTAACAGAGAGAAAAATGGAGTGGCTCCAAATTCATTAGGTCTTTGAATATTATGGTACTCTCCCTATTACTCTTCTATTGCTTTCCCTATTAATCTGTTGCTCTGAGCAAACTAATTGCTTCCTGAAACACCATTTTCTTTGTATATTAATTTATATAATATGCCTGAAGTTGTCAGTTTGATGTTCTTATATATGTAAAAGATTTTATAATTGTCCATATTATACCTTATCCTGTGTACATGTATCTCTGGAACATAAAACATCGTATGTATATATTACTTGTTTTCCTTCTGAGACCTTTAAAAGTCTTTCATGCCTGTAATCCCAGAGTATGGGAAAACTGAATTACTTGAGCCTAGGAGTTTGAGACCAGCCTGGGCAACACAGTAATACCCATCTGTACAAAAAATTTTTTAAATTAGCTGGGCATGGTGGTTTGAGCCTATAGTCCCAGCTACTCAGGAGTGTAAGGTGGGAAGATCTCTTGAGCTCAGCAGTTTGAGGTTGTAGTGAGCTGTAATGGCATCACTGCACTCTAGCCTGAGCAACAGAGTGAAACCCTGTCTCTTAAAAAATTAGCAAATAATGTTCTCTCACATATAAGCATGTATTGTTGATGTTTTTGAAAATATTTTTAGTTTACAACTGGCATGATAGTGATTTTATAACATAATTTCCAAGCATTTGTGTGACCATTGTAGGAACTCTACTCTCTATTTCATCGTGAAAGAGAAACTCTTCTCACTGCTGTTAAAGCATGTGTACCATCTATACTTTCTCTAGTTCCTATTTTTACCAAAGACACGTATTTGTACCCTAGATGGCTATAGTTATAGGTACTGGCTACAGAGCCTTTTTTAAAAAGAAAACAAAACTAACTAGCTCATACAGGATTCAGACTCGTGACCTTGGCCTCATTAGCACTATGAGCTAACCAACTTTGACATATAGAAGTTACACAAGCAACAAATCATAAGAGAAAACTGAACTGTGGGATGGCCTGTGGGGGAAAAATTTTCTTAAACAGTATATCCAAATTGAGACCTTTATTTAGCAGCTTATATCAAATTTTTGATCTCAGAGTTGCTTCATTGTAAAAGTGAAAACCAATATAACAATAGCAGTAGAAATTGAAAGCAGGGAATGAAAGCAGTGAAGTTGTCCTGACATACTATTTTCTTTCTTATATAATGTAGATTTTTATAGAACAGAGGCTCTAACCACCTGTCAATTTGTCAGGTGGTTAGAGCCCCTGTTTTTGTCAATTTTCCTATAGATTTGTATTCATGAAAATAGCACTGGTAGCAAGCATGAGCTAGTGAATGAAAGTATCCTACACAATTCCCCAGTTTATTTCAGTGTTGATTTGTAGTGCACTGTTTTTTTTTTTTTTTGTTTGTTTGTTTCTTTGTTTGTTTCCTATGTGGTTGGACTAAAGCAGAGACTAAGGGAAAATTGCTGTGGTTTTATTGGTTTGGATAAATGGTAAGTGCCAAAAATTGCCATTGGAGTAACTTTTTCATCCCAAGATAAGCATTACTATTACTAATATTTTGTTTCCACCTTACAAAATGAAGGGTGGAATTTGATAGGGTTTTTATTGTGAAAACTACAACCTATTTCTGATTCTCTTCTGAATTTCATGACTTCGGGAAATTTAGGGGTTCATATGCTATAGTTACCTGCCCTATAATATAGGGATATTGTGATGTTGAGAATGATGTGAAAATTAACAATTTACTAGTCTTCTGGTCAAACAAAAATAGAACACATTCACATAGCTTAGTTGTCTGAGAGGTCAAGAGCAATTATTAAATTCTATATATGTATACGTACTTTTGCTTATGACTGTGAGGGCTTAGGGCATATTGCTTCAATTATAAATGTAACTACTACTGTATTTTTTGGCTATTTAAGGTTGTTACTTAAATAAATTTTATCCTCATACTCTGCTGCTAGGCATTTGGAATTTAGTAAGTAGCTGAGATTTGAATAAATACTGTATATGATGCAACTGTTTGGTTTTATTTTCCAAGATGACTAGAACACACACATGAATTAAACACAATTTCTGACGCTATTGATACTCTACTGAGCAGTAACAAAGAATAGTGAAGCGAGTCTTTCTGTTTTTTTCAACATGGAAGTGGGTATACTCTATGATAAATACAACATAGTATCTAACTCTACTTAAATTTAAAAGGAAATGAAAGTTAAATGGTAAGATTTAAGAAGTCATGCTTACTATTCATTTGAATAGTCACAAGTATATATTCATCATTAGGCAAGTCAGCATATAGAATTTATTAAATAATCTATGAAATTCTAGGTTTAATACGTTCTTTTTTCACATTTACTATCCTGGAACTCTCGGTTCTTTTCTTACGTGTGTGAGTTTGTCACTGTGACACAAAGTAGAATGAATGTTAATTTGCTGGACTACCTTCCTTGAGCTATTTACCATTGTTTTGAGGCAGAATAGTAAAAGAGAAGAACTTAATTAAATGTAATAAACTTAAAAATCTTTCTAGGCCAATTGAGCATTCATTTTATTACTTTTAAGACAAGCAAGGAATGATCTATAAAGAGAAAAAATAAGAGGAGCTAGCTGTGAGGACTAAATAAGACAAAGTTATAAAGAGTACAGCATAATCTAAGGTACATGCCGTCCTTTAAATAGTAATAATAATTATTGGTAAGGCCTTGAACTAAATTAGGCTGGGGGCCTTGAATCACCATTAGTATTAATAATGGTAATGTTAATATTAATATTTATTAATGCTATTATTTTTCAGACGACAAGGTTTATGCATAAAAACATAACAGTTCAGCCTTAAATATGATGAAGTGCCCAGTGAGGGTTTCCATCAACCCCTCTGGATAAGATGTTTCATTTTAGAGAGTGCTTGGTAGAAATGCTAGAAGGACAAAAAAAAAAAAAGAATGAAAGAAAGTCTCAGCGCTCTTAGCACAGTGGTTACGGCACCAGCCACATACATGGACAGTGGCGGATTCAAAACTGGCTCAGGCCAGCTAAAACAACAATGACAACTGCAACAAAAAATAGCCGGGCATTCTGGCAGGCACCTGCAGTCCCAGCTATTTGGGAGGCTGAGGCAAGAGAATTGCTTAAGCCCAAGAATTTCAGGTTTCTGTGAACTATAACACCATGGCACTCTACTGAGGGTGACATAGTGAGACTTTGTCTCAAAAAAAATTTAAAAAGACAGAGGCTCCTGTGATACAGAATGCATATCTTGAAATTTATCTTGTAAAAAATGCATTGATGGAATAATACCTTAGGAACACCTAAATAATAGATTTAAATTTTAGGAATTTTAGATATCATTGAGTGTAATCTCCCTTAGTTTTGAAACTCTGCAAGGTCTCAATGATTTACCCAAGGTCACACATTTGTTAGTGGCCAAAGAATGTCCTAACCCTTAGACATCTGATAAGAAGTTAGATAGTCTAGTGCTTTTTCTATTTTTAACAACCTGACAGCAGTGTTCACTCAGGATGGATATTATAAAGGTAATGCCAAATATCACTCTAAAGCAAAATGTTTTTGTATTTCAATTAGAGAATTAAGAGTTATGCATGTGTATTGTAGAAATGTAACTATAGTGACCAAAATAAACAGACTTTTAAAACTTAAATTAAGACTCTTTCATCAAAGCCACATAATAAATGCCATTTATAGTTAATTTATTCTGTATGGCATATGTTTAAAATGCATTCAAAATCAAATATCAAGGCTAAATTGTACTCCAATTGAAAAGGTCATGACAATTTTCTTTTTGTTGAAATTCTAGTTGATATTTGTTATTGCACCCTTTTCCTTTTAGAACAATAGAATCTTGAGAACTATGCTTGGTAGTATAACAAGAAAGCATGATTATAGATATAAGTGATATGACACGAATTCTATTCCCAATTGTGTGTTGTAAGACTAACAAACATTGAATTAATGTTGAATAGGTAATTTACAATTCTATGGTGTTTTTGAAGATATCATGTTTTGCTATTCTTAGGAACTTGCATATAAGTTTGTTCTGGAGGTTTTTCTGCCACCTGAAAAACAAAAAAATGACAGATTTTCCCCGTAGCAGTTCATGGAATAAATTGTATGTTGTTCTTCCTAGACTATGCAACTCTCTATATAGTGTGTATGGCAATATAGCTTCTTAGGGTGGTTAATGGCTTACAAGATATAGAATAATACATGTATTTAAGAGTGAAGTACTCATTTGAATTTGGTAACAGATTGTGGTTGATAATGATGAACACCTAAAACATTTGAATGGCAGCTTGATTTGTTTCCTGGTTGGCAAATGGTCACATTCCAGGACATACTACTGAGGTTTGTGCTTGACATCTTGTCATTAGGATTTCTGAAGATAAACTTTCAGATGAGTAATGTTGCTATTTAGGGACATGAATAAGACACCTTCTACTACAAATCTGAGACAATGCTAAGCAAAGAAAATTTTCTCAGAAAATTAATTGCACTTTTCTCTTTTATTTCATCATTTTGTTCCTCTAAATCTCTAGATTTGAAATTTTAAGAGCTGGAAAATATTTTTCTTAGGAAAGTATCTCAGGAATGGAAAAAATCATAACTAATGTACTCAGTACTACTATAAAACTAATTTATAATTACTCACACTTTCATATGAGAGATGAATCACAATTATAGCCCAGGATGAAGGAGGGAAGGAGAGGGGGATGGGAAAGGAGGAGTAAATTCGATAGAGGGAGGGTTAATGGTGGGACCACACCTATGGAGCATATTGCAAGGGTAC
>CAUYPK010076606.1:0-29203 GCA_963574355.1 Loris lydekkerianus
TTTACTCACTATGTTCTTGGCTGTGCAGAAGCTTTTTAGTTTGATCAGGTCCCAATACTGTATTTTTGATACTGCTTCAATTGCCTGGGGAGTCCTCCTCATAAAATATTCACCCAGGCCGATTCCTTCAAGAGTTTTCCCTGCACTTTTTTCAAGTATTTTTATAGTTTCATGTCTTAGGTTTAAATCTTTTATACAGTGGGAGTCTATCTTAGTTAATGGTGAAAGGTGTGGGCCTAGTTTCAATCTTCTACAGGTTGCCAACCAGTTTACCCAGCACCATTTGTTGAATAGGGAATCTTTTCCCCCATTGAATGTTTTTAATTGGCTTGTCAAAGATCAAATAATGGTAAGTAGCTGGATCCATCTCTTGGTTCTCTATTCTGTTCCAGGGACCAACAAACTTTTAATTAATTAATTAATACTACAAAAGACATATAGTAGGTCTATATTCTTATTCTTTCTACAGATAATAGATACATAAATACATATATTGTGTTTATAATATATATTAACATAAAATATATACATATTTATATATAGTCATGCTTCACTGAACAATAGGGATATGTTCTGAGAAATCTATCATAAGGCATTTTAGTCATATGAACATCAGGGAGTGCACTTACACAAACTTAAGATGGTACAGCCTACTACACACCTAAGCAATATGGTATGGCCTATTACTCCTAAGCAACAAACCTTTCCAGCATGTTATTGTACTGAGTGTTATAGGCAACTATAACACAATGGTAAGTATTGGTGAATCGAAACATAGAAAAGGTATAGAAAAGTTTTATTATAATCTTAGGAGATCATCATCATATATGTGGTCCACTGGTGACTGAAATGTCATTATGCAGTACATGACTACATATTAAAATCTTCATTTAAGTATATATTACATAAAATTAACTCATTTTATGTTGTGTTTCTTGAGTTCTGAAAAATATATACACCCATTTAATTATCACCACAATCAGGATATAGACATTTCTAACACGTCCCCAAAATTCCCTCATGTAGGGTGCATGATATATATAAAAGTAAAAGTACAATAGTACAAAGAATGAAGAGAGGGGACTGGAATACACTGTTGGAAGGTTCTTATACTATATATGAAGTAGTATAATATTATTTGAAGATAGACTATAATAAAGACATATATTTTTAAAATTTATGGAACCACTAAAATGTTTTTAAAATAAGCCAGAGTAAAGGCAAAAATAGAATAACACTCAGAAAGCCAGAAAACAACTAGCAAAATGGTAATTTTAAAGGCAACCATACCAGTAATTACATTAAATGTAAATAACTGAAATATCCCAACAAAACGATAGAGATTGACAAAATCAATACAAAAGTAAGATGTGTCTGTGTACTACCTATAGGAAATCTACTTTAAATCCAAGTACATACATAAAGTTAAAAGTTGACCAGCCTGAGCAAGAGACCCCCATCTCCACAAGAAACAGAAAATTAGCCAAGAGTGCTGAGGTATGCTTGTAATCCTAGTGATTCAGGAGGCTGAAGCAAAAGAATCGCTTGGGCCCAGGAAATTTAAGGCTGAAATGAGCTATGATGATGCCACTGCACTCTAGCCTGGATGACAGGGTAAGACCCTGCCTCAAAAATAAATAAATACAATGGGATTACAAACTAATATGGCCTTTTTGGAGAGAAGTATGGAGAATCCTCAAAGATCTAGACCTTCCATTTGACCCTGTAATCCCATTACTAGGTATCTACCCAGAAGAACAAAAATCATTTTACCACAAATACATTTGCACTAGAATGTTTACTGTGGCTCAATTTATAACTTCTAAGTCATGGAAGCAATCTAAGTACCCATCAAGCTCACAAATGGATCAAAAAACTGTGGTATATGTATACCATGGAATATTATTCAGCCATTAAAAAAGATGTAGACTTTACATCTTTTACGTTTACCTGGATGGAGATGAAATACATTCTTCTTTGTAAATTATCTCAAGAATGGAAATATAAATATCAAATGTACTCTAAACTAGTATGAAATCAATATAAAAATGATTACATGTTCAAAAAACAATAAAACAACATTATAGTCCAGTTCGAGGATAGACGGAAGCAGGAGGGGGAGGGGAGGAACAGATGGCAGAAGGAGGGAGGGCATGAGGTGGGATCTCACCTAATGTGCACATTGTGAGGGTGTATAACATGCCCCCCGGGATGAGGGGCTCTTCTACAAACAGAACTTTACCCTGGAAGGAAGAACAATGTAACCTAAAAATTGTACCCTCATATTAAGTTCAATAAAAATAAATTAAAAATAAATAATATATAGGTTAAAAGTAAAAAGATAGAAAAATATATGCTATGCAAATACCATGGCAATATTAATACCAGAACAAGGAATATACCAGAGACAAAGAGGGACATTACCTAATTATGAAGGAGTTAATTCATCAGGAAAATATAATAATCCTAAGACTGCCTACACTAAACATAAGAGCTTCAAAGAATACAAATCTGATAGCTGAAAGAACAAATTTACTATTATGACTGGACATGTCAATAGGCAAAAAATTAGTAATATACAGGGGCAAAACAAAATTATCAACCAAACTGACCTAATTGATATTGACAGAATACTTTAACAAGAAAGAATATATACTCTTTTTAAGAACAGGTAAACATTCTGGGACTTAAAACAATATTCAACCAATTTAAAATAACTGACATTACACAGAGAGTATTCTGTGACCAAAATAAAATTAGTCGGTTCACCACCCATAGCTCAGTGGTTAGGGTGCCAGCTACATACCTGGGGGCTGGCGAGTTCAAACCCAGCCCAGGCCTGCTAAACAATGACAGCTACAACAACAACAACAACAACATAGCTGGGCGTTGTGGCGGGTGCCTGTAGTCCCAGCTACTTGGGAGGCTGAGGCAAGAGAATCATTTAAGCCCAAGAGTTTGAGGTTGCTGTGAACTGTGATGCCATGACACTCATGAGGGTAACATAGTGAGACTGTCTCAAAACAAAGATAATAATAAGTTAGATTAGGCATCAGTTACAAAAATATGTGTGGGATGGTACCTGTGGCTTGAAGGAGTGGGGCACCGGCCCCATATGCCAGAGGTGGCGGGTTCAAACCCAGCCCTGGCCAAAAACTGCAAAAAAAAAAAAAAAAAAAAAAGTGTGGACAATCCCAATGTATTTGCAAGTTTAATAATATACTTCTAAAAAACCAAGAGTTAAAGAGGAAGGCTTCCCTGTCCCAAAATTAGAAAAAAAAAATTTTTTTTAAATAAAGACATAATATATTAAAATTTGCTGGATGCAGTTAAAACATTATTTAGAGGAAAATTTATAGCATTGTAAGTTTATGCTAGAAAAGAAGATGACAAATCAATCATCTGATTGCTGATCTTCAGAAAAAAAGAGAACAAATTATATTAAAAGTAAGCAGGACAGAAATAAAAATGAGAGCAGAAACCAATAATGAAATGATGAAATAAATCAATAATGAAATTTTAAAACAGTAGAGGAAAAAAATCATGAAACCATAGTTTGTTCTGAATATACTATTCCACTGAATGGCTATTTATGTTTTCTTTGAAAATTGATAAACATCCAGGGAAATAAATAAAAAAGAGAGAAGGCACAAATTGCCATAAAAGACTTAAAGAGAACCCATCAATACAGATCCTGCAGGTCAGGTGCAGTGACTCATGCCTGTAATCCTAGCACTCTGGGAGGCTGAAGTAGGTGGATTACTCAAGCTCAGGAGTTTGAGACCAGCCTGAGCAAAAGCAAGACTCTGTCTCTACTAAAAACAGAAAAACTAGTTGGGCATAGTAGCACATGCCTATAGTCCCAGCTACTTGGGAGGCTGAGGCAAAAGGTTTGCTCAAGCCTAAGAGTTTGAGGTTGCTGTAAGCCAGTGGTTCTCAATCTTCCAAATGCCACAACATATTTTTATTGTTACAAAGGGGTCACGACCCACAGGTTAAGAACTGCTGCCATAAGCTATGACACCACGGCACCAGGGTGACAGAATGAAACTCTGTCTTAAAAAAAAAAAAAAGTACAGATCTTACAGACATTAAAAAGAGGATATGATAAATAAGTTATGCTAAGTACTTTGACAACTTAGATGAAGTGGATAAATTCAATGAAAGACACAAATTTCAAGGCTCACCCAATAAGAAATAAAGAACCTGAATATCCCTTTTTCTCTGGCAGAGAAATAGAATTTAGAGTTATAAACCTTCACACAAGGAAACTCAATGCCCACATGGCTTTAATGGAAAATTTTACCAAATATTTATGGAAGAATTAATATTACTCTTATACAAACTTTTCTAGAAAACAGAGAGAAGAGAACACTTCTGAACTCATTTTATGAGGCCAGCATTTTGCTGATACCAAAGCCAGGCTGAGACACTGTAAGAAAAGTGCAGACCAATAACTCCTCATGAATGTAAATGCAAAAATTTCTAACAAAACATTAACAAATCAAATCCAACAATAAGTAACATCATGATCAGTTAAAGTTTATTTCCAGAAAGAGAGAATGGCTCAACACTCATAAGTTAATCAATCTGATGTACTATATCAACAAACTAAAGAATATCAAACCATATGATTCTATCAGTAGGTAAAACAAAAAGTTGACAAAAATCAAAATCCATTTATGATGAAAAAACTCTCAGAAAATGAGAATAAAAGGACATCCTTAACCTGATAAAAGATCATCTGTCAACAGATCAACACAGGTAACAGTGCTTTCTCCCTAAGATAGGAACCAGGGAAGAATGTCCATGCTCCCCAGCCAATACGGTAAGGCTGATTTCAAGATTCATTATAAAACTGTATTAATCAAAATAATGTGCTATTATTCAAAGGACAAGTTATATAGATCAATGGAACAGAATACATAATCCAGAAACAGACCACTACATAGAGGGTGGCTATAAAGTTCATGTGCAAATTAAAATATTGTGTGCAATTTAAAATTGTACACAAACTTTATGGCCACCCTGTACTTGGTAAACTCATTTTCAACAAAGGTGCTAAGGAAATTCAATGAAGAAACTTCAACAAACAGTGCTGGTACATGTGACCATACATATGTAAAAAATAAACTTGATGCCATGTACAAAAATTAACTCAAAATAGATTATTTAGGTCCTAAATGAAAAAGTGAATAAAAGTAAAGATATTAAGTTAGAAGTAAAACTTCCATACATGAGGAGTAAATCTTTGTGAAAATGGATTAGGGGGCGGCACCTGTGGCTCAAAGGAGTAGGGCACCGGCTCCATATATCAGAGGTGGTGGGTTCAAACCCAGCCGCAGCCAAAAAAAAAAAAAAAAAAGAAAATGGGTTAGGGTCAGGCAAATACTTTTTTAAAGCCATAAAAGGAAAAACTGACAACTTGGATCTCATTAAAATTTAAAATTTCTGCTCTTCCAAAGGCTGTTATTAAAAAATAAAAAAAACAAGGCATAGATTGTAAGAAAATATTTTCATAATACATCTGGTAAAGGGTTGGTAGACATTATACATAAATAATACTCAAACTCAATAATAAGTAAACAAAGAGCTCAGCTAAAAATGTGCAAAAGATCTGAACACATCCTTCATTAAAGTAGATGGAGATGGCAAAAAACAAACCACATAAAAAGATGCTCAACAGCATTAATGAAATGCAAATTAAATCCACAATGAAGTATCACTACACATTAAAATAGCTTAATTAAAAAATACCTGACAATATGAAGTGCTGTTAAGAATGCAGAGCATCTGAAACTCTCAAACATTTTGGCGGACATGCAAAACAGAACTTTGAAAAGTAGTTTAGCAGTTTCTCATGAAGTAGAACACACACTTATCATATATCTAACAATCCCATTCCTATGTAATCGCCCAAGAGAAATGGTGACATATGTCCACACAAAAACCTGTACATGAATGTATATAAAAACTATATTTATAATTGCCCCAAACTAGAAAAAATCCGAATGTCTATCAAAAGGTGAATGGATAAACAAATCTAGTATAACCCTACAGTGAAATACCCTATTCAGTAATAGAAAGGAACAAACTACTTATACATAAAAACATATAGATCACTTTCGTATTATGTTAAGTGAAGAGGACAGACATGAAAGGCCACATACTTACTATATGATTTTGTTTATGTGAGCAGTCTGGAAAAGATAAAAACTATAGGCACAGAAATTAATCAGTGGTTGCTAAGAGCAAGGGGATCAACTATATGAAGACTGAACAAAGCAACTTTTGGAGGTTAATGAAAATACTCTGTACCTATTATAGTAATGTTTATACAACTAAGTTTGTCAAAATTCATAGAAATGTAAACAAAAAAAATGACTTTTACTACATATAAAGAGTATCTCAAAAAACTTGTGAAAAAAATTTCCTTCAAGCTATAAACCCTTGTAGTCAACCTACCTTGTCTCATGCACACACTTTGCTGGCTCCTAGCAACAAACCACCCATCTACTTTCTGTCCCTATAGATTAATTTTGCCTAATGTTTTGAGTTTCATTTATATTACAACATTTAACAGCAATTCATTCCTTTTTGATGATGAGTAGTATTCCACTGCATGGATATATTCTACAACTTATTTGTTCAAATGTTGATACTGAGTAGCTTCCAATTTACAGATATTACGAAGTTGCCTTGAACACTGATGTACAAGTCTTTGAGTAAACATATATATTTATTTCTTGCATGTGAATTCTAAGAAGTGAATTTTCTAAAAATCCAATATCCATAATAATTCTGGGAGGAAAGTATTATTCTCATTCTGAAGATGTGAAAACCAAGGTTCAGAGTGTTAAATATTAAGATATTACAGGATATAGGGAAGTCAAGATTTTAGTCTTCATCTGTTTGATGCCAAAGTGTGTATTATTTCCTTTATTCCGTCTTGTCTAATACTGCTGGGGGGGAAAAAATGACCAAACCCTGAAGAACAGGAAATAAAACAGTAAAGAAATTTAGACAGTAAGCTGAATGAAGAGAAAAAAACAAGGGAGAGAAATCCCCAGTAGATATGACCTTGTCCCAGGGATGCTGTGAGTTCCAAGTCTATGGGACGCTGGAAGACAGGCAGTCTAAAACTAACCGGAAATTCATGACTGTAGAGTGTGAGCATGTCCATCGACTCTAAGTTAGCTTTCCACACTCTAAGTTAGCTTTCCAGGGAGTAGGAAAGGGAAGACAGCTTTGGGACCATTCCTGGTTGCCAGATGTTAACCCTGAAGTATAAATTTTGGCACTTGAGGAGTAAACTCCTGATGACAAGGAAATACTTTGATATACGATGGTCCTGGACTCCATGGTCAAAGATCATTGAATTTTTTACTACAGTTATTTCCACATGTAGTAAAAACCACGCTGGAGGCTGGCCAAGTTTAATTTGCAAGAGGACAAACCAAAGGATCACTTGATTACTCCTCAGGACCATGCCTCCCTAACTTTCCATCTCTGACCTCTACCCACATTCCTCTCTTTTTCCCTTTAAAACCCAGTCCCTTCATCAAGTCCATTTAGAACTCTTCTGAGTAAAACTGAGCTTTGTACCTTTGTATATCTAACTGGGCCTTGACTATTAATTATATACACATTAAACGTAGATATAAAGTCAAGTGTACATATAAACATTAAGTGTAGCTATAAACTCAGCTAATCGGTACACATGTAGGGAGTATGTACATTTGGGTGTGAGCAGTGTAACTGCATCAAACTAGTCTGTGTAGTATACTGGACTCCTTCCCAGCTAGAGCATCTTATTTCCCTGCCAGTTTTATTACAAAGGCCTTTCCCTTCATCTTGAGAATAGTTTCTATGGCTTCCTCCTCCCCTTTTTGTCACCTCCTCATTGAGGTCTACTTTTCCTCAGCTACATTTTGAGTAGACAGCAATAATTAATTTATGGAGGGAAATCTCTGATAAATGAATTATACTGACTAATCCTATTACTAAAACAAAACAGAACTCCTGTATGATGCTGGTTTGAAAGGACAGGTCTGGCCCCACATTAGAAGTTAATCAGAGGCTTTTTCTA
This sequence comes from Loris lydekkerianus, assembly GCA_963574355.1. Taxonomy (NCBI): domain Eukaryota; kingdom Metazoa; phylum Chordata; class Mammalia; order Primates; family Lorisidae; genus Loris; species Loris lydekkerianus. The sequence continues at coordinate 8,090 of CAUYPK010076606.1, forward strand.
TAGGCTTCCTATGAAAGCCTTCTACTCCTTCCACCTTTAGGAGAACAATTTTAGACCACTGTCTCTGAAATTGCTGCCAGCAGTGCCTCCCGAAGAGGGCACTTAACAATTTGAGGGGAGGGATGACTGAGGAGGGCCATTGCATCCTCCCATGCCCCACCTGTATACCACCTGTCAATGGCTAATGCTTGCTTTCTTTAACTCCATCCTCTCTGAATGTATCTTCTTTAAGGCTGCTGACTTACCAAGATATAACAGATGCCTATGGCCTCTATTCTAATTGTTCTATCCTTTTGGCTCCCAGACTCTCATATGTATTTCATGTAGATTCAAGCTACATACTATCTACAGTGAGACACTGATAAGAAAATTAAGTAACACGGCTGTGTGGCACAGAAGTCTCATCATTATTTCTCATTTTTCTCATGTTTACCTATCTTCATTTCTTGACACTGTTACACTTTCTTTCTTTCTTTTTTTTTTTTTTTTGCAGTTTTTGGCCAGGGCTGGGTTTGAACCCACCACCTCCGGCGTACGGGGCCAGTGCCCTACTCCTCTGAGCCACAAGTGCCGCCCTACTATTTATTCTTTTTTTTTTTTAATTCCAGAATATGATTGGGTTGCAAATGTTTTGGTTACATGAATTGCCTTCGTACAGTTTGACTCTCAGGGCTATAAGAGTGCCTATCACCCAGTGTGCACTGTACCCACTAGATAAGAATTTACTCATCCCTTCCTCTCCCTTCCACCTGTTGATTTCTGTTGAGTTTTAATGCCATATATGCATGAAATTGGACTAATCAATCTACACTGTTTTTTCTGAGTTAGACTTCCCAACTTGGCCCGAGAAAGGCTTATGTTACACATGTAACTCATACTCTCACCCTCTCTTTAATTCCCATAATCTCATTAAAAATTCATATTTTACTATTTCTTTTAACAGTAAAGCTGCTGACAACTGGTAGTTGATACATTTCAATTTGATTTGGGGGAGAGACAGATTGCAGAAGCTTGTGCTTCTGCCTCTGCTTGCTTGTGTTCCCCAAGTTTAATACACTCTGCGTACTTACTTTCCTAGGACGAGCCCTCTCTCCTGGGCCCCAGTCTCCTTACCTTTACGGTGAAGTCAATCTCCCCTCCCCCAATGTAAGATATGAAAATGGACAGGCTGAGGACTGCAATTCCCTCAACTCCTCACCCCCTGCATGGCAATCACCCTAGTCAGTACCAGCAATATTTCTTGCCTGGTTTAGGGAAACCAGGATCTTAACTGGTCTCCTTTGCTTCCACATCACCTCCTAGAATCTACTCTCCACACAACAGAGTGTTCCTCGCATATTATAAATCCTTTCATGTCACTCCTCTGCTCAAAACCCTGGCAGGCAGATGCTTCATCAGATGCTTTTGTTTCACTTGAACAAAAAGCCTAAGTCTTTACAGCAAAAGGAGAAATGCCCACTCCCATTCCTATGACCGCCATTCTCTTGTCTTTCCTTTCACTCACTCTGCTCCCCCCATCTCTTACCCCCACACTCCTCTCCTTACCTTTCCTGGAAGCCCTCACAAGGGGGTCTTTGTACTTGCCGTTCCCTCTGCCTGGGAAGTCCTTGTTCAAGGGGCCACAAGGCTCACAGCCACACCACCTTCTGGTACACTGTTTGTGTCACTGTCACCTTCCCAGTAAGGCCTTCCCTGGCCACCCTATTCAAAATCATAACTACTACACCAGTGGCCCAGCCTATACCACTTCCCTGCCTTACTTTTTTCCCTAGCACATAATACTATCCAATATTGCTCTTTATTCTTTTTGTCTGTCTCCTTGACTTGAATATAAGCTCCATAGAAGCAGGGATTTATGTCTGTTTTGTCTACTGCTGAGTTCCTAATGCCTGACCCATAAGAGCTCAAGACTATATGTTGATCAAATGATGAAATCACCCCAAACAGCTGGAATTACCGGCAGATTGTGTAGTGGTGAGCCTATGGTTTTCCAAAGATATCTAAAAAAAAAAGAATATATGTTGAATGAATGAGAAATTCTCCATCTACCTAACACCACTCCTTTTCTCCCCTACTCATTAAAATATAGCGTAATGTACATGAGCTATTAAAAGAATGGGCTTGAATCCAATTTAAGTTGTTAAAAAAATATTTAAAAATTGTAATAATTGTTATAAATTGAATGAAATGGCCAATCATGTCACCAAACTGTGGTTAAGAACCAATAGGTAGATTCTTTCCAAGCCTTTCCAGTCCTCTAATGCAGTGTTCTCAATAACTAGGCCCTGATCAGAACCATGGCATTCACTCAAGGAGTCCACATACCCCGATGGCAGTAAGTATTTGAATACTGGTCAAGGTCTCACACGTTCGTATCTTCCTATTCTTCACTATGCAGATACTGCTAGTATTTATGAACACAAACTGATATTAAATTCATAACAGCTCTTGGTAGTTATATATTTAATCAACCAATAAACACTAAGAGTACAACTAACAGTGTATAAGGTTTCACAAAGTTTTTTTTACAAAGCTACAAAAAGGATCTCATACTTGAAAAGACTGGGAAGCAACGCCTGACCACAAGGCTGCAATCTGTAAATTACGTAAGTCTGCCCTTTTCTTTCATGAAGGTATCATACATGTATTTGTAAACAACTTTCTAGAGAGAAGGACAGTCCTTTGGACTGTAAGACTGAGAATCTCAAAGCTGGTGAGAAGCAGTAATATGCAGTAAAACCTGGGAAGGTAAACACGACTGTACTCAGATGCTTATCTGGGCCTCATGCTTGTCAGTCTTTTCCAGTCACATTATCAACATCACTTTAGGCACTGAACAAAAAGAAAGTTAAAGCTTAAAAAACATTATTTTCCAATTTATACAGCTCTAAAATGCTATGAATTTATTAAATTCTTGGTCTTGTTTTGAGATTTTCTGTAAATGGCCATCATACTCTCAAAGTATGTAAGAACTCTTTCCCATAAGTATAAAAATCAATTTTAATATCTTGAACATCACCCACAAGGACCACAAAAAGAAACTTGTGGGAATTTCAACTATTAGCATCCCAAAGACAAACTTCTGCACATCCTCCGCAAAAAATTAAGTTTGAAATTTCTCTATAGTGGCTCTCCAAATTTTTAGTTGCCATTTGATCTTTCAACTTCCTCCCCCTCATTTCTACTCTCTAAGAGTGTTGTGATAATTTTCAGTTTCATAGAATTCAAATTATTTTTATTTTGTGAATTTGAAAATGTACTGCAAACTCTAGTGACCACAAATTAAGGTAGGTTGGGAGAATTGAAGTTGGACATCTCTGTTTTAGACTGTTGATTCTCGGGTTAAAATTCCTAATGGCTTCTGTAGTCAATATGGGGTCTGCTTGAGCTGAGTAACAATCCTAAGCAGCAGAGTAAATGGAAGTGGGGGTGGGGAATTACTAAATCATAGCACTTTTAATTTCAATACCTGACCAGGTCAGCTGGCAAAGCCCTCAGTCAAGGAGAAGGAAACTGGCCATGACAGACTACACTTAAACTTTACTTCCTTTCTCTCAGTCTTTTTCCTCTTCCTTTCCTAGCCTCTCTCTCTGAATAAAAATGTCAAAAGTAGAGTTACAGGTGCTTAGCACAGTACTCATCATTCAGCAGTTATTTAATAGAAAGATTCCTAGAAACATGACACAGATGAAAAAATGATTTGTCAATGCAGTCAATGGCTAAGAGTACAGTGACATACGCATTGGAATACTGGAAAATTTTAGTATGTTAAATTTGAAGTATCAGAATTTTATCAGATTTTTTCTTTTATTTTTTTTTCTTTTATTTTGAGACAAAGTCTCAAGCTGTCGTCCTGGGCACAGTGCTGTGGCGTCACAGCTCACAGCAACCTCAAACTCTTGGGCTCAAGTGATTCTCTGACCTCAGCCTCCCAAGTAGCTGGAACTACAGGTGCCCACCACAATGCCAAGCTATTTTTTGTTGCAGTTGTTGTCCCTAACTGGCCTGGGCCGGGTTTGAACCTGCCACCCTCGGTGTATGTGGCTGGCACCACAACCACTGTGCATTTTCTTACCTGCCTCTCAGTAACACACTTATGAACTGGCAATGTATCTCCTCTTCCGAGATTGCTTACCTAAATGGTAGGCAGAAAATCTCATATTGCTTTGGGTCTTGGGGCAAAGATTCCCTACTAAACCACAGTCCCACAATGTCCCTGGATCCTGCTGGTTAGGGAAGTGGCATAGGAGAGTAGGCCCAATCTCTGGATGGAGAGCTGGAAGAAGCATGGAAGCTTAGTGGGTAACATAACACCATCTCCTTCAAACTCTTCAGCTTACAATAAGGGAACTGAGGTCTATGGAAATTATTCTAGCACTCACATATTTTTATGGCCAGAACTAGAAGAACCCTAGTCTCCTGGCTTCCAAACTAGGATTTCCTTGCAGACAGCTGCTCCTAAAATTTGAAAGTAAATTTTGACTCAGGGAACCCCAACAACCTTGGGGCAAGTTTAGTGACTAGTCCTTAAAGTGGCCTGCAACAGGAATCTGCCCTATTCTGATTTAAGGGTATGACACTGAAATCCAAAAATCGCAAAAATTCAATCATGGCCATTGCCATCTCCTTTTATAATTTCATTCTTTCTCTTTTCTGTTTATATCCAGTTCATCATGAACATCCAAGATGCAGCTAACATACAAAAAGTAGGGTGGGGAATAGGGGAAACTAATGACAACCTTTAGGGAAATAAGATGTAAATAATTTAAATGGCCTAAAATAATTCTCACTACATTTCAAAGCTTTATTTTGTAAATTCATAGCTTTTGTCTTTAATATACCTAAAAATGGCCCACGAAAGTCTTTTTCTGAAGAATCTGGTTTTGCTGTATCCTAGATAAATGCAGTGCACCACTGATCAATCCTCCCTGCCTCAGTCCTTAGCATGTTACTGCAACTGGTGCCCTAAGGCTTTTAAGCTGAGTTAGTCTCTCACCTACACTTAACTCTTCTCTAGGTTTCTCTTTTCTCAGATATTTCCAACTGTATTAAGTGGCTCAGCTTCCTGTGACATTTTTTTGTGTCATAATTTTGAACTGTAAAGTGACATTAAATCCAAAAAGAAATCATAAGAATTATTAGCATAAACTGAAAACACTAAGTAATCTCTCTTACCTTCTTCAGTCAGAAGTTCAATTTTCAAGTACAGATATTTGGGTATCTCCTGAGGGCATATACTTCTGGTAACTGCCCGCCCTTCTCCTAGAAGACAATATTTTAGCTATAAGCCAGGACCTTAAAGTTCCAGAAAATCTATGCTGAAATGTTTTAGACATCAGCAAGGCTAACCCAAATTCCTCATCATACAAATCAATAAACCAAGACTCAGACAGGGAAGGTTTTTGTCCAAGATCTTCACTCAATTAAAGATTTCTCATCTTGCAACAGCTTAACACCACTATCTTTTCTTTCCAATTATAGTCTACTTGTTACCACCTGGATCGCTCCTTCACCAACTGATAATTCCTTATGGTTTGTTTTCTGGGCAGTAGTTTCCTTTTTTATTTTTGTGACTTCCAGTTCCAAATTTTTCATGCAGTTTTAAATGCATACCGTGAATATATATGACTAAGGGATTTCTATAAATTGACATACTAGAGCAAAACCTCTGAGTTGATAAAGTAGCTTAGTTAGGAGCTTGGGTCTTAATCCTAGTTCTGCTAAGAATTACCTGTGACCTCTTAAGGAAGTCTCTTCAGGTCTCTTTTTAAATATGGAAGGAGGGTGTGCAAGAGCCAGGATGCTCAACTTTCCTTGGATTCCTTCAAAACTGAAATGGGGTCCACTAATCTAATGAAAATCATGGGTTTGCTTACTCATAACAAAGCTGCACAGGCTAAAATATCAAGTTTACTCTGAAGTCCACTGGGTATCCGGTGCTGATCAGAAATTCTGATTGGCATATATACATGTCTTCAGGTAAAAATCTCAGAATTACTTCTAGTTTGTTTGAAAGCCAACATTTTAGAAAAATGTGGCCTATGGGGAAACAATAAAAAGAGGTGAGAGTGGAGGGAAAAAAATATAAGTTTGGCACAAAAAAAGAAAAACCAAATTCACATAAATATAAAATTAAATTTCACTCCTAGCACCAAGAAACTTCTGTCCTGTGAAAGTGTCCAAATGCAAAGTGCTGTGTATCAAATCTTAGTTTTTGAAAATAGCACTTGACAAGGAGGCCCTTAGACTTGAATTATAAAGTATTTTTTCTTTACATTTGTACTGTGTATACAGCTCGATTATATTGCACAGGTAACTTTAAAAAAGAGGTCCTACAAGGAGTTTAAATCTCGGAATGCAAAAATACAACAGTTCATTCAGCCATGTTCAACAGGTACACTTAAAAGGGCATTAGCATGGATTACATTTCATTTCCAATCTACAGGGACTGAAATCTGAAGGCAATGCCAACTCTGGCTCACAGTCTTTCCGTGTTTACCCAGCAATGAGGGAGGCTGTGTGTCACAAATGAGCCCTGGACTGGAGCATGGGAGATGTGAGTTCTATCCCAGCTGGCCCCCTGTTTAATTCTCTGCACCCACCACAATACTTTGCACATAACTGATGCTCAGTGAATGGAACTGCAAAAATATTCTACATGTGCCAATTTACATTACCAGTATATTGAAAACTTAAAAGAACATTGCGTCCTCACCTTCAAAAAACTGAAACCCAGTAACATAAAATATGGGTCACACAGTGTGGTGGAAGCAATAACACTATTACCAGCCAAAGGATTAATGGCAGTTATATAGAAAAAGCCTTTCAGAGTAAGTTAAATATTTGTTTGATACATTCAAAACTAGGCTGAGAGAAAGCATGTAATTTGTTCACGATCACACGATTAGTAACCTGAAACCCACATTTCAATCCAGGTCTATAAAGTCCATACTACTTGAAGTATACAACACATACAAACACATCGAAGCAGACCAGGAAGAGATAGAAAAATGACTCTAAATTTCACTTCTACCACTCGGTTGTTGCATACCTCCAGGCAGAACATTTTCTAGCAGTTTTTCTACCCTTACGATTAGGGAGGGGGTAGGGGTTGAAGGGAGGAGAATTAATGAATCAGATCAGTTTTTGGTTTAGTTCTGTTAGGCGGTTATCAGACTCCTTCGGGACCAGGACTTGTTCTATTGTAGTTATTCCCTTTCTCTGCTCTTTGAAGTTACGGTATTTGGGAATATTTGGCGTTTAATGGAAATATATCCCTCAAGTGGACGGGTGAAGAAAAGATGTGCCGGCTCCAAGCTCCCTCGCAGCAAGTTGAGGCTGAGAGCCTGACCCTGTTGGGGGATGTTGCTGAAAGCTGAGAGACAACTTATTCAAGGATCCACGTTTGCCTCCCAGCTTGATGCTTCGTACCCAGCAGGTGTTTGTGTTTTGAAAGGGACGGGTATGTGTGTCCTGCATTACTTGAGCGGCCTGCACGGGTTCGTCTCTGGAGTACAGAGACCTAACAGAGAAGTCCGTGCCTTTAAGGAACTCGAAGTGCGTGGCGTAAAATACATGGGTTTAAGCGGCAAGAGACTGGACCTCTCTTGCTAGGGGGCGGCGGCTGCGGCTGCGGCCCGTTGCTCCAAGACCGGGAACCACTTCCTGAACCGCGTCTCCCGCCCTAGTTCACACCCCCACTACTGCATTTCCCCCTCGGCTCTGAGCTTCGGAGGTGGCAGGAGGGTCTATCCGACGCCGGGGTGAACGCCCAGCCGTGCCCAGAGCGGCCGCGGGAGGGGTCCCATCAAAGATTTAAAACACAACGCTCTGGAACTCCAACTCCCCCAGCGCCGAGCCGGGTTTCCAGAAGTCGGACCCGGGCATTCCCTGCGGCTGCAGATAAGAGGCCCGGAGCCTGTGGGAGTCGCGCCCGGGCCGCTGTCCCGCGGGTGAACAAGGTGCGCCTCGCCCGCCCGAAACCTCGTCCGACGTCGCCCGGCACCTGTCGCGCCTGGAGGCTGCAGGACCTGAGCTCACCTCGTTCCGGGGGCCTACCGCAGTCCCCGCGGCTCTGGGCCCAGCTGCCGCCGCTGTCTCCGCCAGGGATCCGGCCGCGGCCGCCGCCCACTTTCGGTTTCCGCGCACCGCAAGAGCCGCCCCCGCGGCTCGGGAATCACCTCAAGCCCCCGCCCCGCCCTGCTCCGTCCCGCCCCGTTTCGTCCCGCCCCGCCCCGAGGGCAGCCCGGCCTTGGCCTTGCGCGTGCGCGGGCGCTCAGGCCGCGTTGTCCCACGCCGGCGTCCGCGCGTGGGAAGGGAAACCGACGCTGCCTAACTTCCTAGCGGTTTCTGCGCGTGCCCACGCACGGGCGGGAGGCGGAAGATGACTGCGGGGCGGGTGCAGGAGCGCCTCCTGGTGGGCAATGCAGGTACTCGCGGGCCGGCAGGGGGCGTGGGCGGCTCCGCCCCAGTCTTTCGCTTTCCTTAGTATCCCGGTTGAGACTGATCAACTCTTGCACGTTGTTTTCTTTAACATCTGGATCGTTATTTTTTATCCTCCTACATACCCGCCTTGTACGTTCATATGTTTCAGGACTTTTCCTAAGCATCACGCTTTCAAGAGGGTGGCCACACCCTCTAAAATGTCAGCCTCTTTTCCTGACATTTCTCGTCACCCTGCTGATCCTTGTTTATTTCTCCCTAGCAGCTATCTAGCACACTAGATGTGTTTTACTTGTTTTCATTGTCTGCTATCCTCCTGAAACTAGAACAAAGGGATTTTTGTTTGGTTCGCTAATCTATTTCCAGAGCCTAGGTTAGTGCCTGACACATTCGTTAAATATTTGTCAAATTTATTCATTCATTCTAAAATTATCGAACACTTAATATTTTTTTATCTGCACATTCGTTCCACCAATATTTATTGAACACCTGCCTTGCATTCCTTGAACACTTCTCTGCTTTATTCTGTATGTGTTTACTGAGAACCTGCTCTTTGTATTTTTATTTACAGCTTTTTTAAAGTATAATTCACATACAGTAAACTGCACATGATTAAAATGTACAATTTGATAAATTCTGATGTATATGTAGCTGTGAAACCATCACTGCAATAAAATAATGAACATACCCATCACCCCCAAAATTTTTGTGACCCTTTGTAATTCTTACCTCATGTCCCTTGCCCCCTCAACCACTCTTCTGTTTTATGTTACTACAGATGAGTTTGATCTGGAGTCTTATATAACATTTTTATGTATGGACTCACACAGTATGTACTGTCTTTGGGGGAAGTCTGGCTCCCTTCACTGAGCAAAATTATGTCCATCCCTGTTGTTACATGTATTAATAGTTCATGTCTTTTTATTGCTGAACAGAATTTTATGGATGTACCAAACCTATCACACAACCCAGCAATTTTCTACTCCCAGGTATTTGCCCAAGAGAAATGAAAGCATATGTAGACACAAAGACCTGTATAAAAATGTTCATAGCAGCTGTGTTTGCAATAGCCTCAAACAGAAAGAATACAAGTATCTATCAGTAGGTAAATGGACAGTCAACCAAAATACATTGAATACCAATGTTAAATAACAAACTTTCCTGGAATACGGATAAGACTGTGCTTATGGAGCTTTTGATTCTGTGAAAAGATGCAGTAGGCAATGAAAAGATAGATTGGAGTAGATCTTGAAAATTTGATATCTCAGGCTCAGGAGTTTGGGCTCTTCCCCAAAGGAAATGGGGAATTGTTCAAGGTTTTTGAATAAGGGTCTTCTAGGAAGGCTGTTCTCTTTCATGTCTTGCGTCTGGTCCCTGACTATGTCTCCGAGTATGTCTCCTTGTGGAACTTCTTTGCATCTCCTCTACTCTATTGCACTTCTCTTTTTCTCTTTTCTCCCCTCCAATCTACTCCAAACATTGTAGTGGATTCAGAAGACCTTTGAATGTTTGTGTCCTTCCAAAATTCATGTTTAAATATAATCCCTATTGTGATAGTATTGAGAGTTGGGGCCTTTGGGAGGTGATTAGAGTGGATGGCTCCACTCTCGTGAATGGGATTAGTACCCTTAGAGTAGTGACTTTCAATCAGTGTGCTGAGAAAAATTTTAAAGATCATTAATTGAATTATTTTCAAAACACCTTCAAAGCACAGTAAGTATATTCTTTTTTTTTTTTTTTTTACTTTTTCTTTTTGATCAACGTAATTTAAGTGTCCCACAGAAGTTTGACTGTAGGATCAAGTGTGCTGTGAGAGTAAAAAAAATGGTTAAAAACCACTGCCTTAGTGACTTCAGGGAGCCTTCTACCTCTTTTGTCATGTGAGGATTTGACAGAAGGTGCTGTCTTTGAAGCAGAGAGCAAGTCCTCACCAGAATGTGCTAGAGTCTTGATTTTGGACTTGTAATACTCAAATCACATTTGACTTCTGCAATTACAAAAGGTATGAGATACACTAAATGAGGTAACATATTATTGGCATATATTGGGTATTATAATTTTAATACATTTTTTTCCTTTCTTAAAATATGTGTACAGTTTTATTTATTTATTTTTTTTTTGGCACACTCTGTATTTCTATCATTTATAATTCACCCAGTCTAAGATGTTTTGTTATAGCAGCTAGAATGGACTAAGACAGACTTAAAAGACAACCAGCCCAATTTGAACTCTGCAGTGCTTATAACATCCTGTGGCTCTGCATTAAAGATGGGAAAGATGTAAAAAGCATTTATCAATTGAAAGGGTGCCAACGAGAGTAGGGAATTGGGAGGAGGAGGAACCCTCCGGAGTCTAATATGAAGAATAAATCATAAAATGATATGATTTGACCTCCGAGTCTGAGAGCCTTTATCCTTGCAAAGGTGTGCCATGTTTGGATTATTCATATATATAGACAACTATTTTAAATTGCACATGAGCTTTATGGATGCTTTGTATATATACATACATATATATATATATGTGTGTGTGTGTGTGTGTGTGTGTGTGTACATATATATGTATATATATATGGAAAAATGATTCTCTGCAGCTAGTTTTCTTTTAAAAGCCAGCTTTACTGATGAATACTTTACATATAATAAATGTTTTAATTGTACAATTTGATAAGTTTTAGCAAATGTCTTTAATCATGTATCCACCACCACAAGCAAGCTATAGAAGTAGTTCCTCATTCCAAAACATTCCTCTGTGCCCCTTTTCAGTTGTTTTGCTTTCTCAACTTCCAACATCTGGCAGCTACTGATCTGATTTCTGTCACCATTTTCTAGATTCTGTTACCTTTTCTAGATTCTGTCACCATTTTCTAGATTCTGTTACCTTTCCTAGAATGTCATATATATATAAACCTGTAGTATGTAACCTTTTTATTTTATTTATTTTTTGAGACAGAGTCTCACTTTGGAGTGCTATAGTGTCCAATACCTATAGCTACAACAATCTCAAACTCTTGGACTCAAGCAATCCTCTTGCCTCAGCCTCCTAAGTGACTGGGACTACAGGTGCCTGTCGAGACAGGGTCTCACTCTTGCTCAAGCTGGTCTTAAACTCCTGAAATCAGGCAATCCACCTGCGTCTGCCTCCCAGAGTGCTAGGATTATTGGCATGTGCCACAGTGACCAGCCCAATGTAGCCTTTTTAAAATTTCAAAATGTCAAGGGGATATAAATGTTTTTGTTACATAGATACCTTTTATAATGCTTAAGTTGGGGCTTTTAGTGTGCCTATCACCTGAATTAGTGTTTGTTGCACCCAATAGGTAAGTTGTTACCCCCTACCTCATCCTTCCTGCCCCTTTACATCTCTTTGTGCTCATTTGTGCCCATGAATTAGCTCCCAATTATTAGAGAGTACATGTGGTGTTTGTTTTTCCATTATTTCACTTAGGATAATGGTCTCCAGTTCCATCCAAGTTGCTGCAAAGGCATAATTTCATTCTTTTTAATGGCTGTGTAGTACTGCATGGTATACATATGCCACATTTTCCTAATCTACTTATGAATTGATGGACACTTAGGTTGATTCCACATCTTTGCAATTGTGAATTATGCTGTGATAAACATTCGAGTATAGGTGTCATTTTGATAAAATGACTTCTTTTCCTTTAGTGGGATTGCTGAGTCAAATTGTAAGTCTACATTTATTTCTTTGAGGAATCTCCATAGTATTCTCCAAAGAGGTTGTACTAATTGGTAGTCCCACTAACAGTGTGTAAGTGTTCCTTTGCATCCACACCAGCACAGCATCTATTGTTTTTTGACTTCTTAATAATGGCCATTCTGACAGGGGTAAGGTAGTATCTTATTGTGGGGGTTTTTTTTTTGTTGTTGTTGTTGTTGTTGTTTGAGACAGAGTCTTACTATGTCACCCTCAGTAGAGTGCTATGGTGTCACAGCTCACAGCAACCTCAAACTCTTGGGCTTAAGCTATTCTCTTCCCTCAGCCTCCCAAGTAGCTGGGACTACAGGCACACACCACAATGCCTGGCTATTTGCAGTTGTCATTGTTGTTTAGTTGGCCCAGGTCTGGTTCAAACCTGCCAACTTTGTTGTATGTGGCTGGCGCCGTAACCACTGTGCTATGTGCTTATTGTGGTTTTAAATTGCATTTCCCTGATGATTAGTAATTTTGAATATTTCTTCATATGTTTGTTGGCCATTTCTTTATCTTCTTTTGAAAAACTTCTGTTTATGTCTTTTACCAATTTTTTAATGGGGCTGTTTGTTTTTGTCTTGCTGATTTGTTTAAGTTTGTAGATTCTGGATATTAGCCCTTTATTGGATCTATAGTTTACAAATATTTTCTCCCATTTTGTAGGTTGCCTATTGATTCTGTTGATTATTTCCTTCATTGTGCAGAAGATTTTTTTTTTTTTACTCACAGGGTCTTTGGTTAGGCCAATGTCTAGAAGAGTTTTTCCTACATTTTCTTCTAGAATTTTTATGGTTTAAATTTACATTGTTACGCCTTACATGTAAGTCTATTATCCATATTGAATTGATTTTTGTATATGGTGAGAGTTAGGGGTCCAATTTCATTCATCTGCATATGGGCCTCCAGTTTTCCCAGCACCATTTTTCGAGTAGGGCTTCCTTTCCCCAGTGTATGTTGTTGTCTGCTTTGTTGAAGATAGGTTAGTTGTTCATATGTGGTTTTATGTCTGGGTTCTCAGTTTCATTAGTCTGTGTCACTTCTCTTTTGTACCAGCACCATGCAGTACTGGTGCTATACTGGTGCTATATACATATAGTACTGGTGCTACAGCCTTGTAGTATCTAACCTTTTGTGTCTAGCTTCTTTCACTTAGCTTAATCCATTTGAGAATCATCTGTGTGATCGCACACCTTAGTAGTTGGTTCCTTTATACTGATGAGTAGGCTGATGGCTGTAACACAATTTGTCCATTCACATTTGGTGCACATTTGTGTTATTTCCAATTTGGGGCTATTACAAATAAAGGTATTGTAAACAACCACATACAGGTCTTTCTGTGGTCATATATGTTTTTCCTACATAATGACTTAGGAGTTGATTGTAGGAAAAGTGTATGCTTAAGTTTATAAGAAGCTGTCAAACTGTTTTCTAAACTGGCTGCACCATTTTGGACTCCCATTTCTACTCCTTCTTCCCCAGCAATGTATAAAAGTTCCAGTTCCTCCATATCCTCTCCAATATTTGGTATGTTGTGTCTTTTTAATTGTAGTCATTCTGGTAGATGCACAGGGATATCACATTGAGGTTTTAATTTGCATTTCCCTATGACTAACGATATTGAACATAGTTTTATATGTTTATTGGCCCTTCGCATATATTCTTGGATAAAGTATCCATTCTTCAGGTAGATTTTTGGACAAGACACATCAGGAGTCCCTGGAGAGTTGATACTACATATAGCAAGGACAGGTTAGGAAATTTGGGGGGCGAGTTGGGGGGGTGTTTCTTGCAAAGTGGTCCAAGGCCCAGGGAACCTAAGAATTCACTCACATGCCCTGGATATAATTGGATTTCAATTATATAGAGATTATATATATATGTGTATATAATCTCTCAATCTCCAAAGAATATTGGAGACGACACAGACTTTCTAGGCACAATGGTTCTTACCTTTTGTGGGAAAGGAGGTCAGAATGCATGAAAGCAACATGTAAATAACAACATTAAGAGTATGATTTCAGAGAGGGTTTGGAGTCTTTAAAGCCCTACTGCAACCCCATGTTAAAAACTTCTTTAAGGAAAGCTTATATCCTGGGGCCAGAGAGCAGGGTGGATTCATGTGGAAGGCATTCTTCCTCAGCAAAGCTAAGCTTACCTTGGACAACAGGGGCAGGGGCTGGAAGCATCTGGGTCTCTCTTTCAAAAGAGACAGGCATGTGTTTCTCTCTTCTAGAATTGTAGAGAAGTCCTTGGTGCTCTTCTCAAAGTGGCTTTGGGGGTCAACAAGGCATATGGAATCAGTAATTGCTGACCAGTAAGCAGTAGCCTGGAAGGTCTTCTGTGCCAGAGCCTTCACAAGAGGGAGGTTACCATGGAAAGGAAGTGGAAATCAAGGCCTAGCTATGAGGGAGGAAGATGGCTTTATTGCCAGATTATCCTGGGCAAAGAAAGATGAAAACAGTTCTAGGGTGAAACCTCCATCTAAAGCCCTTCATTATTTGCCCACACCTGGGGAGCCTGTTCATTTAGAGAGAGCACATTGGATGCAAACACTAACGTACCTTTAGAAGGCAGATAGGTCCAGTGCTATGGGTTGAGTTGAATCTCTTCCCTCTCCCAGTCAATCAGCACCACTTACAATGAAAGCAGGACAGCAACCATGTTCCAAAAACATATCAGTAGCTCATTTCTTTCTCTTATCTAATAGATTTTTTTTGGTCTTTGCAAGATAACCCAAGAAAGACACACTCCTCCTCCGTCTCAGACTTTCTTGGACTTTACAGCCACTACAGCCAGCTTTGCAGATGTTTCTTCCCAAATGTAGACCGGCAATTTGAGAGCACTGTAGGAGCTCCCATCTCATTGCCCATCTAAATTCATCTGTTTATTCTCCATATCATCTCCAAAAAGAAAACCAAAACCAAAACTCATTTCTGTCACTTTACATATCATCAAACGAACAGCAGGGACTTCCTTATGGCATTATTCAGTGTCTGGTATAGTTCACTCAGGAAGCCTTCCTTGAAGTTCTCACTTGAAAATGATTGTTTCTTTAACTTCTAGAATACCTTGTTCCTCACATATGTTTTTAGTACAGGAGAACATAACAAGTGACGCTGTGCCTCATCTCCCTTATGAGTAATTTGAAAAAAATGTTACATTTTATTCATCTTTATTCTCTTGAGTCATTTAATTGCAAATACTTTTAACAATACTACTTTGGGAAACTAAACAACATGTTCAAATTATGTATACCCATGAAACCCGGCCACATGGGCAGTTTTTGCTTACATAGGTCACAAAAAATAGATCCATGACAAAAGGAGTCTTTGGACAGATCTACTTTGGGATAATCATTAACATCATAATCACTGCCTCTGCCGTTAGTTATTGCCTCATGAACAAATGCAGAGAAATTTCTAGACAACTGCATTTGTTTTAACTGAGTAAGGAAAAAAGACAAAACAAAACAAAACAAAACAAAAAACAAAAGGGAGAGATTGCCAGAGCCCCTGCTAACATCCAGGCCCTGGTAAAGCTAAGGATGTGCTGATCAAGCAAAAGCTCCTAATCTTCCCACAAAGGCCTCCAAGGTGAGTCAGCTGAAAGGGGCTAATCCCCAGAAGGGACTGAGCACTAAAGCTTTAGAGGCTACACAGCCACAGAACACTGGAAAACAGGGGATAATGAGAGCTTAAAGCGATATTGTATAGAGAAAGGTCACAGAACCATCAAGGAAGGGTCTTGGGTATCTAAAGGGTCACCTTTGCCTCCTGTGAACTGTGGGTCTTTCATTCAGCTCAGCCGTGGACAAGGCCTCAAAAATAAGGATGGTTCCAAGGATGGAGATATTATTGAATTGTCAGCTGGCTTAGGGGCCCAGCTGTGGGGTGGGGCACTGAGGTGCAGTAACTAATACTTTAAGTGAGGCAATCAACCACAGTATTACTGATCCTGTAATAGTAAATCAGCCAGTACAAAGATTATTCTGCAATAGTTGCAGGAAGTAGGAAGCAGTGAGAAGAAACCAGAGGAGGTACTTAGTACAGGTGAGCAGGCTCTGACATCAAAGAAGCAGACAATATTCAAGGAGTGTGGGCTCTGCTTGGAAGTGAGTTATACAGGGAGGATCATTACCCCTTAGTTGTTTGACCTTGAGTAGATCATTTAGGGCTTGGCCTTCTGTTAAATTAGGCTGTTGCCCTGAACACCATAGCCCTTTAGCTTTGGCTCTATCTAGACTTAGATTTCCTTAGGTAATAAAGTTAACCCCACAAGTAGCAAAAGAGCCTTTTCTTGGGGCTGTTTGGTCAGTTCCTATTCATCAGTAGTTATTTAGGGGCACTTTGGGCTTTCATAAGGTTATTTTTGGTTGTCACAAAGATTGGGCATACCTTCTGGCATTTAATGGGCCAAATGAAGAAGTACAAGAAGCCTGGATGCTTGCTGTCCTCCCCCCACATCAGAGAAGTTTTCCTTGTCCCAACTAACATGAATATCTTGCCAGTCATTTGTGTAAATGATGAACCTCTGCTTCATATATAAACACAAACAATTTTTTCCCACTATCTACTTGGGACAAAGCAGCATCCAGGAGTGGCTCTTTAATCAAAGCCTCCTGTCCTGCACTCTGACTATCCACAGAACCCACTCTAACCCTGCTCTCTGCACCTGCCTGCTCCTAAGGAACAAAACCCACCAAGTGCTTGCTGAGATCAGCATGCTGAGATCCCAGAGTAGTTCATGGGCTGCTGAGACTCAGGGAGAAGAGGGAACCCCACTTTTCAGGTACTGAACTCCCAGCACTCTGCAAGTGGAGCAGGCTGCACCCCAGGAATGCCCAGAGAAGGCAAGTTCAGTAGACTTGCCCCAGGACTGGGAGAAAGGGCCACACTTTGGAAATGACTGAAAGTAATGAGAGTCCAGCCCATTCACCATTAGGAAAGTGAAAATAGGGCAATGATTTGAATGGCATTTCTCACCTACCAAACCAACCAAAAGTTCCCCTGAAATCCTGAAACTAGAATTCCTGGTGTGGATCAGGGAAAAGGGCAATCATTGCTCAACAGTGGGAGGGGTATGGACTGTTTTCCTGGAGGGTGACTGGGCACCACATCCACAGCTGGGATACAGGAATGATTAGAGATGTGCACAAGCACTCATGTGGGAGGATGTCAGCTGTACCTTCTTGCTAAAAGCCTTGCATGGAGCATCCTGTTGTCTGACAGAGGGGATCCGGGTACCCTGGCAGCAAGAGCATACCACTGCTATTTAATGGGCAGTGTCCCACACTGCAGTCAGAACCCCTTAGTGGGCCAGGAACCGAGTTAGAGGACTGAGAAAGTATTTAAAAACAAAAAGAAAATATTACAGAATAGCCATTCTAGTAAGGTTGTGTGCTATTCTGTGACCTGTTGCTCTCAAGTTGCATATGTGTGCAAGGACTATGAAGTCAGAACATGAAGTTCATTCTATAAAGTGGGTCAGAGTCAAAAAGTATGAAAACTATAAAAACCGATAGTTTCAATGAGTATTTAAAGATATAGAATAGGGTTTATCCAGTTAAAATTTACAAAACAGTTTATATTAACCTAAAGGACATTATGGTTGTGTTTGTAAGAATAATGCACAGATGAGGACAGATGGTATAGACAGTTGCTGTCTTAGGAAGCCAGGATTTTAAAGTCATCATTTTGCCGATTTTATAAATTCCTTTTTCTACAAAGAGCATACATTTATTTTGGACTAACAAGAAAAATCAATGAAAGGTAGCATATGGGATGGCATGGGGAGCACAGACAAGAATGGGCAATTGCTTTTGCCTTGATGGAAGGGACTCCTCACTCTCCTGGTCTCAGTCCGTAGAGGTTGCTGAGCAAACCAAGCAGGGCCTCATTGGACAGAGCCTGCTAGGAAGCAAGGCTAATGTCCCCATCAGACAGGTGAGAAAACTGGGTTCAGAGGGTGGCACAGCGGTGAGGGGCTGCCTGGGGCTTCCTGAGTCTGTGGCTCTTTCTGCTCCCTGCAGTGCCTCAACTTGTGGAGGGCTATATTGAGTTGTGCTGGGTGCCCACTCTCTACCTGTCCCACCTCTTTTTCCTGCCTCATCTCAGACTCAAGGAGGACCCAGAGGGTAGGCACCAAAACACTTGTAAGAGTTTTTTTGTTTTTTTTTTTTTTCACCTGAGGACACAGCAACAAAAGTGCCATTTGAAACCAAGAGCAAGCCCTCACCCAACACTGAATCTCCTGCATCTGAATCTTGGACCTCTCAGCCTCCAGAATTACGAACATTAGCTCCCGGACTTTTGGAAGAGCTACGCCGGGACCCATAATCAGCACCCTCCCACCTCCGGAAGAGCTGTGCTGTGACCAGTGATTGGCACCCTCCCACCTCTGGAAGAGCTGGGCAGGGACCCATGGTCCGCACCCTCCCGGACCTCCGGAACTACTGCGCCAGACCCTCCCGGACCTCTGGAAGAGCTGCATCGGGACCCACTACCCCGCCCACTGGGCCTCCCCACTGGGCCTCCTCACTCCAGGAGCCACGCAACCCTGTGTCCTCCCTCCTGTACACTCCCTGTCTCCACACCACCCTCTCATCTGGCCAGGGACTCTGGTAGCCGCATGCCCTCTGGAGCCCTTCTCATGGCCAGAGACTGCTGGAGACTTGAGCCTTCTGTGCCAAAGTCACTGGGCATCAGGCACTCCAAGAACCATGTGCACCACCCCCTACCCTGTTGCTGGATCTGTGGGTGTCACTCTGGAGCTGCTCCCACAACCAGAACTCCCTGGCTGGGGCAGCCTCAGAAGAGCTACACAAGGTCACTCCCTACAAAGATCAAGCAACAGTAGAGTGATTCCCCCCCCCCCCCGGGTCTAATCTTGGAGAGACACCACCCCAAATCTGAGGATGGCCAGAGGCAACAGTGAAAAACAGTCATGTTACAAAATCAAAGGAAAAACTCTGGCAATATGAATAATCAGAGTAGATCAACTCCCCCAAGGAACAATGGGGCAGACACAGCACAAGATCCCATGCACAAACAAATAGCTGAGATATCAGAAATCAAATTCAGAATTTGGATAGCAAATAAGATCAAATTAGAATTCCAAACAGTAACCCAAAAGATATCTCAAGAATTCAACGAATTTAAAGACCAAATGACCAAAGATTTTGACACACTGAGACAAGAAGTTGCATCCCTCAAAGATCTGAGAAACATAGTAGAATCCCTCAGTAACAGAATGGAGCAAGCAGAAGAAAGGATTTTTGACACTGAAGACAAAGCTTTCGAATGCTCCCAAACTCTCAGAGCGGAAGAGAAATGGAGGGCAAAAACAGATCACTTTGTCAGAGAGCTCTGGGATAATTCTAAGAAAACCAATATTCATCTTATAGGGATCTCTGAAAGTGATGAAGTGGCTTCACAAGGCACAGAGTCTCTTCTCCATGAGATTAGGAAAGAGAACTTTCCAGACATGCCAAGAGATTCTGAATTTCAGATAGCTGACAGTTTCAGAACCCCGGCATGACTAAACATGAATAAGACATCCCCCAGACACATCATAATCAATTTAACTAAAGTTAATATGAAGGAGAAAAGTTCTGAAAGCAGGCACATGGAAGAAAACCATTACCTACAAGGGGAAGAATATTAGAATAACTGCAGATCTTTCTGATGAAACCTTTCAAGCTAGAAGAGGATGGTCATCAACTTTTAATCTCCTAAAATAAAATACCTTTCAACCCAGGATCCTGTACCCAGCTAAACTGAGTTTCATTTATGATGGAGAAATTAAATACTTTAATGACATTCATGTTGAATTCATGAAATTCATGTTGAATTCATGAAATTCATGTTGAAGAAATTTGCCACAACTAAACCAGCTCTCCAAGATATTCTCAGAACTATCCTCCATAAAGACCAGCATAATCCTCTACCACAAAAGTAAAACCACCCAGAAAATTTTGATCAAATTCCAACTTCCACAGTCGCAAAAGGATTAAAAATGTCCACCAAACTCTCGAATGTTATCAATAATCTCAATTAATGTGAATGGTTTAAATTGTCCTCTAAAGAGGCATAGGTTGGCTGACTGGATACAAAAACTCAAGCCAGATATCTGCTGCATACAAGAATCGCATCTTACATTAAAAGACAAATATAGACTCAAGGTGAAGAAATGGTCATCTATACTCCAGGCAAATGGAAAGCAGAAAAAAGCAGGTGTTGCAATCCTATTCACAGATGCAATAGGCTTTAAACCAACTAAAATAAGGAAGGATAAGGATGGGCACTTCATATTTGTTAAAGGTAATACTCAATATGATGAGATTTCCATTATTAATATTTATGCACCCAACCAGAACACACCTCGATTTATAAGAGAAACTCTAAAAGACATGAGCAACTTGATTTCCTCCAGTTCCATAGTAGTTGGAGATTTTAACACCCCTTTAGCAGTCCTGGATAGATCCTCTAAAAAGAAGCTAAGCAAAGAAATCTTAGATTTAAACTTAACCATTCAACATCTGGATTTAACAGACATCTACAGAACATTTCATTCCAACAAAACTGAATACACATTCTTCTCAGCAGCCCACGGAACATACTCCAAAATCGACCACATCCTGGACCACAAATCTAACCTCAGCAAATTTAAAAAAATAGAAATTATTCCTTGCATCTTCTCAGACCATCATGGAATAAAAGTTGAACTCAATAACAACAGGAATCTGCATACCCATACAAGAACATGGAAGCTAAATAACCTTATGCTGAAGGATAGATGGGTTATAGATGAGATTAAAAAGGAAATCACCAAATTTTTGGAACAAAACAACAATGAAGACATGAATTATCAGAACCTCTGGGATACTGCAAAGGCAGTCCTAAGAGGGAAATTTATAGCACTGCAAGCCTTCCTCAAGAAAATGGAAAGAGAGGAAGTTAA